>PVJN01013169.1:0-49368 GCA_004026805.1 Lasiurus borealis | reverse complement strand
AGAGCGGCGGTGGCCGGGGCTTGGGCAGAGGCCGCCTCAGTCAGAGCAAAGGGGCAGATGGGTGGGTGCCACGGGCAACGAAGGGCGGGGGAGAAGGTGCTCAAGGTCGGCTCAGCCAGCTATGTCTCCTCTTTGAACGCTGAGTCAGTTCAGCGGGGGCTGGGGGTTGGGGGGGTCCTGGGGGAAAAGGTTTGAGGAGAGAGTCAGGAGAGCGTCCGGGCCAAGGCCTGGGGAGGGACAGAGTGGATGGCCAGTGCAGCCAGGAGCCGGTCTTGCCACCCCACCGAGCCCCTGGCCGAGGGTCCCCTCTGCCCAGCCATTTGCAGACTCGGAAATGCATGTCAGCCCCGCAGCCAAGCCCTCGGTGGGGACAGGATCTGGGCAGTGTTCCCCGGGGGGACTGCAGGCCCCCGGAAGCTCCGGGTAGGACCAGTGCATGGAAACTAAGTCACCGCCTCCTTCCACTTCCCGGTGAGCCCTCAAGACCGGGGTGAGGGCTCCCCTGGGTCTTGAGGCTTGGGAGGGTGACTGGACACTTGTCAGGACACACGACCCCCTTCCTCTTGGCCCTGGAGCTGAATTATATGAAAGAGGGGGTGCGGGAGGCAGGCTTGAGCACCTGTACTCCTGGCGGGACCCCTGCACAGGCCTCACTCCCCCCTGGCGGTGGTGGCGTGTCCCCTTTAAGGCCCCAGGATATGAGTGGCTCAAGTCCCTGTGTGTGTAGCAGTGGGTGTGAAGGACTGTCACCCTTCGGGGTGGGGGGCTGGCTGGCTCTGGGCCCTGTGTATTCCCGACGGGCCCCTGCCAGGCTCTTGGGCAGGTTGGGGAGAGGGGGGAGGGGAGGGTAAATGTCCCCACTAGAGTGGCACTTCCCCGGGGCCTCTGAAGGGCAGGGACCCAGAAAAGCATCCCCCTGCTCTGTCCCCACAGCCGAAGTCTACATCGGCATCGGGAAGCCAGCCGAAGCCACCGCCTGCACCCAGGAGGCCGCCAACCTCTTCCCGATGTCCCACAACGTCCTGTACATGCGAGGCCAGGTGGCCGAGCTGCGGGGGAACATCGACGAAGCGCGGCGGTGGTACGAAGAGGCCTTATCCATCAGCCCCACCCACGTGAAGAGCATGCAGCGACTGGTGAGTCTGCCCGCCGGGGGGGCCCCTTTGGTGGGGCTCCCCTTAGAAGCAGCAAGGAGCTCGTGACCCCCAGACCCTGCTGTGATCCCAGAGGCCAGAGGTGGCTCGCCTGCCAGGCTGCCACGGGGCGCAAAGCCAGCGGCACTGCCCCTCCTGAGGGTAGAGTGCCTGGAGGCCCGGGAGCTGGGGTGCCCGATGTGGCGGGCAGTGTGAGGCAGGTCCCCTGGCCGCCAGCCGCAGCCACTGTGGCTCTGGGTTTATTAAAGACAGTCCCCTGGCCTGGCACTTCATTGTCACCTGGGTCTCTGCACTGCTTTAAGCAGCCACATTGGGGGGTTCCCCTCCCTCAGGAGAGACTTCAGCACAAAGGTCAGAGCACGTCCAAACTGGCGCCTCTTACCTGGTGGAACCCCGAGACTCCAGCTTGTCTCCAAGGTCAACGCCTAGTAGGGCCTCCTCTCAGAGGACCCAGAGGCCAGGGAAGTTGCTCCAGGGTCCATAGTGAATGGGGCGCTGCTCCCCATAAGTGCGGACACATCCCTTGCCGTGGGATGCCCCCCCGTGCCCCAGTTTCTGTCAGGTGGGGGAGCAGACCGACCCCTCTGGAGGGTCTGCGCTGGTAAGAACAGATACTGAGCCTCGCTGGTTTGGCTCAGTGGATAGAGCGTCGGCCTGGGGGCTGAAGGGTCCCAGGTGCAATTCTGGTCAAGGGCACAGCAATGCCCAGGTTGCGGGCTCAAACCCCAGTAAGGGATGTGCAAGAGGCACCCAATCAATGATTCTCTTCGTTGATGCTTCGCTCTGCCTCTCCCTTCCTCTCTGAAATCAATAAAAATATATTTCTAAAAATTACCAAAAAGGAAAAGAAAAGAACAGGCACGGGGTCCGCTGCACAGAGCCCTGGGTCTGCTCGCACTTCCTGCAAGAATCTGACGGCAGCGCAGGGGAGCAGGCCCGCGGAGCTGGTAGAAAGCCGCGTCCTCGCCCTCGTCACTGTCCAGGCTGGGGTGCTGGGCCTGTCTCGTTGTGGGCACAGGGCCTCTGAGAGGCTGTGAGCCGCAGGACGGGGGAGCCTGTGGTGAGTGGGGCGCCCTCTGCACCGCCCTCTGCACCGGGGCCGCAGTCAGCGGCGTGCGATCAGGAGGGCGAGCACTGGGCAGCTGCAGGGACGGGTTCCTGCGCCATCCGTGTGGTCGCTGGCCCTTTAACTTGGCGAAAAGCTCATACATTCTCTGCACCGTTTCCTTTCCGTGAAATGGAGACATTCAACCAGATAGGCTGTGCGTCTCCACCAGGTGTTAGGAGGAGGTGGTTTTGTAAGGAATAAATAGGATTTGTCTGAAGGAGCTGCCGTTCTCCTGCTGAGCAGTGGTGACTGGTTCTCGGCAGAGAAAGCCCGCACCCAGCCCTGGGCACCAGGAGAGGTTGTGCCCCCGAGTCAGGCTCGAGCTCAGCCCCCAGCCTTGGGGACCTCCTGACCTCCAGGAGCCTCCGTGGTCCTGTGACTTGGGTGCGACTTACCCAGTCACCTGTGAGACCTGAGTGAAACGATTCACATAACAAGCCTGGCAGAGTTCCTGGCACCTAGTAGGTGCTCATTACATAGAAAACTGGCAACAGCCGTTTTCAGTGTTAAAAATAAACCAGACCTAGTAGTAATAACAGCTACTTAAGTTTTTTTCAACATTCCGTAGCTCAGTACAGCTTTCTAACTTGCCGTACCATCCAAACACCAGTTTGTTTGATAGAAACAGCTTTTCATTGTAGTCTCAGGCGTTCGCAAGAGCTCCTGAGACCCCCGAGCTTTGTCTGGCTTTGCCGGAAAGGTGTCAGCAGGCTGTGCACACAGGCTTCTTATGAAAAAGAGGCCGAGGGCCTCTGCCTCGGGCGCATGAATTATTCAGGGGAGTGTTTCTTGTCCACCCCCAAGGGGAACACATGAGACCGAAGATCGGACGGGAAAATCGCACGGGGAGGTGTTGTGTTTCGCTCGGGACACCCGAGCTCGCGGACAAACGCCAGGCGCTTCCCTCGGCAAAAGGAGCCGCCACGGTGGGCCCAGCACCTCAGGCTGGCAAGGCCCGTGACAGGGGCCCCGCCTGGGCCTTCTGTGGCCGGGGGACGGGGCACCTTGGAGGTCTCACCTGGAAAAAATAACAACAGTGAACTGACTCTTGAGGCTGTTCCTGGGGCATCCGGATATGATTAAAAATTCTCCAGTGGAGGCAGGCGTATGAGGGTGGATGCTCGTGGTCCGAAACCACCCAGGGACTGTGATCAGTGGCACTCCCAGAAGGTGGCCCGAGGGTTCCTTCTTGGTGACCCTGTGAACAGTGCGTGCTGGGCTGTGTACTCCCAGCCTCCCCCCCCCCCGGGGGTCAGTCCTTAAAACTCCAGGCCTCCGACCGGGGGGGAAGCATCTCAGCCCTCCCCTCGCCCCCTCTCTTCCTCCCTGAGCTTGGCACAGAGGAAGTGGGGAGAGTGGCCTTGCATACACTCTGGAGGCCACACTGGCCTCGGCCACACCCCAGTTCTGTCTCTCACTAGCGTGGGGACCTTAGGAAGTTACTCACCTCCTTTGTGCCTCAGTTTCCTCAGCTGTATAAATCGGGGTAGTGTTAGCAGCAGAGGAACGGAAAAATCTCTACCTGAGTCACCCACGACCCGGCCTGACCCGCATGGAAACCAGACTGGCCCTTGGCCCCTAGGTGCAGAGGAGGGCCGGGCAGCGGGGCCACAGCTGTCTCTCTACCAGGTCAAGGCCAAGAAGAGCGGGGCCCCAGACCGAAGTGGCGAGGGAGGCGGGAGCAGAGGCCGGGCACGTGCCTGGCGCTCGGAGAGGAGTGTGCAGAGGGGAGGGGGCCAGGAATGTCTGCCAGATGGGTCAGGGCGGGACTCAGGAGGTGGAGACTAGAAGGAGTTTGAGGAAGGTGAGCACCTGAGGCCATCGGGAACCAACCAGCGAGGTGCCAGGGGAAGGAACAGATTGTGGCTTGTGGACAGACCCCGAGGAGGGGACGTGGTCAGAGCGCTCACGGGGATGAGAGGAGCAGGAGGGCCCGTGGGGGGCGCTGTTTGGAAGGAAGGAAGCCTGCGCCTGTTCCAGGCAAAGACCCGGTGGCTGGTGTGAGGGGGGAGCAGTGAGCAGTCAGGAGCTCCTGCCTGTTCCATAGAGAAAAATTACCCGTTCACTCGGAGGCTTGGGGGGGAGGGAAGGGGGTGAATGGCGCGGGTGCCAGATCGCCAGCCAGCTCGGAGGAGAGGTGTGGTTTAAGCAGAAGTGCACACACATTAATATGGTTAAGAAGCAATAATGACACGGAGGCAGATAGTATTCATTAACGTTAATAGAAGGTCAGGCTTGACAAGAGAAACGTGAATTAAACCCCGATGAAAATTGACAGTTTTCTAGCAGTGTTAGCCTTCATGTGTGTTTAAATCCATAAAGAGAGAGAAGGGAGAAGCGAATTAAGGTGCTTATTGTTAATGATGAGTTGGCACAAGACGAGAGGTGCAGAGAGCTGCGTGTGGGCAGAGGGAAGGGCGTGCTGAGCGAGGGGAGAGGATGGCATAGCTGTGTTGACAAGGGAAGCATTCATCGGCTGATAGGACTTTTTTTTTCCCCCCAGAAAACCTGAGGGCATATTTTCCTATCAGTTTTGCATGTGGATACATGTACATACATCCGCGTGCTACGCCTAAAAGCCTTTTGCTCCCAGCGCCCAAAATGAATTCATGAGAGAGAGCAAGCTTTTCCGCACCGGTTCTTTGGGGTCTGGAGGAGAGGAGGGGTGGGGTGGGGAGGGGAGGGCAGAGGACCCGCTGTCCTGGGCCACGCTGCCCAGGCCAAGGCCAAGGCCCAGTTACCAGGACGGGGACAGGCTCTGCAAACAAGGACATCTGCTTGTCCTCTGGTAACGTCAGCCGGGGCTTTGGAGGGCAGAGTGTGAGACGTGAGGGTGAGAAGGGAGAGGGGAGCGTGGAAGGGAGCCAGGAAGGCTGATGGGGAGTGTGTGTGGGGGTGGGGGGTCGCTGAGGCTGAAAAACAGTGTGTCCTGGAAACAGGAGCAGGTGCTCCATCTCCCGCGTCCAGGTGACGGGTGTGCGGCAGAAGCAGATGGCGGGGCCATCAGGGCTTGGCAGCGCGGGCAGCGGTGGGAGGGAGGTGGGGGGGGAGGCAGACAGGCCTGAGGCAGGTTTTAGAGGACTGCACCCAGAGAAGCCGGGGAGGGGGCGGTGGGGAGCCGGGGCACCTCTCCCTCCGCGCCTCCCCTCCCCCATCCTGCAGTGGGGGAGGAAGAGCACTAATGAGGGGCCTGCAGCACAGGGCATTTCAGAGCTGAGAGAGAGAGGGAAGTGAAGGTGCAGGAGCCATCCCTTAGAGGTTGAAATTCCCAAGGCAAGGCGGCCAGAGGAGGGCAGGGAGCGGTGTGCACAGCAGGGTGAGTCCCCTCCCACTGGTGGAGCCCCAGAAGAAAGGGGCGATGACTGGGAGGAGAGATGCTGGAGGCGAGGGGTTAGGCCCAGCCACCCCGCAGGAGCATGGCCGAGGCCCGCCTGCCCCGCTGAGGGCGCAGGGAGCGGAGAAGGAGACCACGCAGAGGCCGCTCAGTGTGGAGTCACCCTAAGGGGCCACCGCACCACAGAACAAGCTTTGTGTTTGGGGCGTGGCCTCTGAGAAGGGACCATAACATGCCAAACCCAGTGCAGTCGGGACGGCTTCGACTACCGGCTTCCCCGGCCGTCTTTGGGGATTTTGCCCACAAGCTTGGCTTTCGGAAGCATCAGGAAGCTGACCTCGAGGGTGAACATGTCGGAAGTGGTGTTGGGCTGTGTTCCCAGGGAGCACGTCGGTAGCAGAGGCTGCGGAGAGAACGTCGCCGGTCTGAAAAGTGCGTTCATTGATGATCTGCCTGGAGCACGTGCGCAGTGCAGGGGCGGGGGCAGGGGGCAGGCACAGCAGGTGTGGTGTAGGGGGCGGGCACAGGGGTGTGGTGCAGGAGGCGGGCACAGGGGTATGGTGCAGGGGACATGGTACAGGGGGCACAGTGCAGGGGTGAGCACAGGGGGCTCGGATCCTCCCTGCGCTCTAAGTGTACCATCCCCCGTGTGTGAGCCTGCCCGGGTCATCACAGCAGCGCTCTCTGAGAGAAGCTGAGCTCTGTAGTCTGTCTGCAGGTTCACGGGCTTGTTTACAGGGAAGAGCGCCCTTCCCCTACCCCCCACTCCACCCCCACCCCAGCTTCATGTGCATGGGGAGCCAGAGGCAGGCAGAGGGTCCGATGGAGGAAGGGGTGAGCCCTGGCTGTCCTGGGGCAGCATGCACGGCTGAATTATGTGTTCCTCTGGGTGTTTCTCTGCCCCATCCTTTAGTGTCAGTGTGTAATGAGGTTTGGGCAGAGCGCCGGTCTCCGGCTTTGTTAGCTAGCAGCGTGTTGTCCAAGTTGTGCCTCTGCTGGAGGAGAGACACAGCCTGAGGTGCTGAACTTCTCAGGGTTACCCGGAGACAGTGTCTGTGTGTCTGCCTGACGTATCCATCCGTCTAGCCCCGGGGACACAGGGCAGGGTTACCATCTCTCCCCGGGAGAGGCCAGTCTTGAAGAGGGGCCGTGCGTCCCTTCTGTCCCCCTGGACGAGACCCAGGCACAATCAAGCTGATGAGACAGCACGGAGCCGCCCTTCCCCTCGCACAGGCTGGTCCTCAGAAGCGGATCTCTTTCCTCCCGGGTGTCCGCTTTCTTCCCGAGGGAGCCGGGCGGGAATGATCGGCAGGAAACGAAGCGTCCCCGCAGTCTTTCATCCAGTCACTGTGCTTTATTCTCTCTCAGCATGAAAGGCGCTTTTAACACGAGAACAGTTCTTTTCTTGGGAGAAAGACGCCTGAAACATGGAGGGTCCACCCTTCCTGTGCGTGTGTGTGTGTGTGTGTGTGTGTGTGTGTGTGTGCGTGTGGACAGCACGCCTCGGGGAGCTACAGGCCTTGCTTTCTCTTAACGCCTTTCCCGGGCATGACTGGGGTTCGGACTCGCTCTCTGCCACCAGCCGTCGAGACCTCCCTCCCTCCCTCCCTCCACCTCCGTCCCCTCTGGCGGGCCCCACTGCACGGTGGCTCCTGTGCTAGCTGGCGGCCTCTTTAAGAACCAGTCACGGTTGGCAGGAACGCGCCTTCCACCTCCACGGAGAAATGTAAAGCCTCGTTCATCATTTGCCGGTGCTGGTTCTCGCTGCCAGAGGTGAAAGGGAGAATGTGGAGTCGGAGACGCTGCAGCCGGAACGACAGGACAGCACAGAGGTTAAGAGCGTGGCACGGAGCCGGCCTGCCTGGGCTCACCTCCTGGCCTGTCACTGACCGACTGTGTGGCCCAATGAGTTCCTTTTTCAAACTGTTTTTATTTATAAATATATTTTTATTGATTTCAAAGAGGAAGGGAGAGAGAGATAGAAACATGAATGATGAGCCCTGACCGGTTTGGCTCAGTGGATAGAGCGTCGGTCTGTGGATTGAAGGGTCCTGGGTTTAATTCCCGCCAAGGGCATGTGCCGTGGTTGTGGGCACATCCCTCACCGGTGAGGGATGTACAGGAGGCAGCTGGTCGATGTTCCTTCCTCTCTTATTGATGTTTCTATCTCCCTCCCTTCCTCTCTGTAAAAAATCAATAAAAAAATATTTAAAAAAAAAGAAACATTAATGATGAGAGAATCACTAATTGGCTGTCTCCTGCCTGTCCCCTCCCAAACCCCACTCACTGGGGATGGAGCCTGCAACCCGGGCATGTGCCCGGTCCAGGAATCGAACCGTGACCTCCTGGTCCATAGGAGGACACTCAGCTACTGAGCCAGGCCAGGAAGCACAGAAGCAATCTTCCTGTACTTCCATTTTCTCCGCTGTGAACCGGATGGTAACAGTGCCCTCCCGGTGGTGTGCCGCTCAGGGTAAATGAGCAGGCTGCGTGGCACCTCCTGGGCCCAGCTGTGCCCATTCCTGCCACGCCCTCACTAGCCAGGAGCAGGACTGCCATCTCCCTCACCAAGCCACGCCTGCATCTCGGTGACAGGGAGTGAGGCATCTCCTCTCCGAAGGAGCTGGCCGTGGGGGTGGCTTTCCTTCTGGTCTAGCATGACCGAATTTCAGCAACCGAGGGAGCTAAAATAAGAATGTGAGCAGGTGGTTGGCCATGGTACTTCTGCTGGGAAGTATCGCTGTTTCTATCGAGCCTGCATCCCAGGGTATTGAGGCTGCAAGGCACCAGTGGAGGCCCCAGGCTCAGGCTGCTGAGGGGGAGGGGGAGGGATTGAGGGAGGGGTGTAGACTCGGCCTGAAGGAGGCACCAGAGATGGGCTGGGGGGGTGGGGGGGGCAGGAGGGCAGAGCCTGCCCCAAGGCCTAGCTCTGATGTCACCACCTCCCCCACCTGCAGAGGGGCTCAGCCCTCGACGCCCCCTCTCTTGAAGCACTTGTTGGACCTCGCGGAGTATGTGTTCACGACCTGTCTGCCTGCTCCTTGGGGAAGGTGTCAGGCCTGAGACGACACAGTGGCCTGTGGACAAGGCGGCAGGTGGGCAAGGTGGGTGGGGGAGGGGGGGGATGGAGACCAGCAGCTACAGGTAAACTCGAGCCTGACAGCTGTTTGTTTGTTTGTTTTTTTTGTGTGTGTGTGTGTGTGTGTGTGTGTATGTATTTTATTGATTTTTTTTACAGAGAGGAAGGGAGAGGGACAGAGAGCTAGAAACATCGATGAGAGAGAGACATCGATTAGCTGCCTCCTGCACACTCCCCACTGGAGATGTGCCCGCAACCAGGATACATGCCCTTGACCGGAATCGAACCCGGGACCCTTCAGAAGCCCCCCAGCACTGGGCGCTGTTTCCCTTGAGGAGATGGGGAGGCCGTATCCTCGGAATGGGTAGCCTTTGAATAGCTGGTTAAGGGTGTCTTTCTGGGTTTGGTGGCCTGGCCTGGGCAACGCGCCTTCCGGCCACGAGCACAGGGCACTGGCGTCAAGGGGGATGGGAGGCCGGCCGGAGCTGGTTCACTGAGCCTCCCCGGGCGGTGGGCTCTCAGAGGCTGGTCCCAGTGGAGAGGGGGTGCTGAGTGAGGGGGGGGGGGCTAGGGAAACTGTCTTTGGGGGAAGCAAGGTAGTTGAAAGGTTTTGTATGATGCAAGCTATATTCTTCTGGAACTGCAGATTTTTAGCTTAAAACACTCTCGCCGCTGGGCATGTGAGTCCTCCTTGGACAAAAGCAGCGTCACGGGGAATCTGGACCTTCCGCTGGGCATCCACAGGACTCCCCTGTGAGCAGGGCCCGCCTTCTCGCCACCCCTCCCCGGGGGCGCCCCCAAACAGCGTCCTCGGTGCCAGGATGTTCTCTGCAGACGGTTTCTGCTCGCTTTTGGATCCTCCTCCCACTGCAGCGCTCTCTCAGTGGAGAGGCGGCCCCGGGCCTCGCCCCTTCCCTGGACTGAAATCGGAATCACAGGCCCAGAAGCGACACAGACCCCAGAGCGGGGTGGGGGGGTGGGGAGGGTGAGGGGGGTCAAGCCGTATTCCCGGGTGCTGCCTTGCTGTCGCTTAGAGAGAGATGAATTCCGTTGATTTCTGTTTTCTGCTTGGAGTCTTCCATGATGAATGGCAGGCAGGACCGTGCAGCGTCTCGTTAGTAGCGATGATCAAAATTATTTGAAATCGGACAGGCTCTCTCCACCCCCTTCAGTCTGAGAGACACTGCCCCCCGTATTCCAGTCCCATTTGACATTTCGCTTCCACTGCCGTCCTGCCTGCCACAGCCAGCGCTCCAGCTGGGGTCAGGTCATCTGATCCCCGTTTTCACCCATCAGCTCTGGGCCCGGGGAGCTCCGCCCCGTGCGGGGGGAGGGGGAGGGAAGGCAGTGGAATTTTCCACTGTCTTTGGGGAGGGAAGGGATTGGAGGGCTCCCGCTCTGTGTCTTGAGGTCAAGCAGCATCCACTCGGCTCGCCTCCTTTCCCTTCGCTCCTGGCAGGAGTCGTCTTGCTCTCGCCCTGCTGGGTAGCATCCCTTCTCCCCGCTGCCCAGGCCCCAGCTGTGCCCGGATGGCCAGCGTCCGCCCTGATTTCTGAGCCCGGCCGGCTGCATGCAGGCGTTTCTAGGTTAGCTTCCGGCACCCCTCCTTCCTGTTACCTAGGGGGTGAGGGTTTGCCTAGGAGGGAAGGAGTGACAAATGTCCCGGTGACAACGGTACTGGAATCACCACGCCTCAAACCTTGGGCTCTGGGGAGGCCAGGAGCAGAGCGAGGCCGGCCCTTTTCCTGCGCGGATTGGAGACCCCAGGAGCGTGTCTGGGAGGGGCTGGCGGGAGCGGGCGGGCTGCTGACTAAAGTGTGTGGTGCAGGTGGCTGAGGCTCCGCCCAGGGCTCCTGGGACCCCCGCCTGGCAGCAGATGCCCCCTCCCCGGGGCAACTTCGCCTCTTTTCGCTTCTCCCCAGGTTCACCCCTGATGCTGACCCGGCCCCCTCCTCCAGTCAGATCCCTTCCTTTCTCCTCTGCTCGGTGTTCACGGAACACCTGTCTCTGAAAATACTACCTGTGTCAGTGTTGCTTCTTCTATTCAAGCCTTCCAGAACAGCACTGGGACCCTCACCCGGAAGGCCGGGGGTGCAGGGAGGACTCAGAGTGTGAGCACCCGCTCTGCGGGGCCCTGTCCCCCGTTTTCTTTAGCATCGCGGGGGTCACCGCTTGCTCAGCACCCAGCCCCTGAGCCAGATGATAAGGACTCGGGGAGCTGTGGTAGGTGGCACCTCGCTTTGGGCCAGGGACTGGGCTAGATCCGGAGGAGACGGGTCCGCTGCTCCCCACCAGTCCTGGACGCCCAGGAGAGACACGGCGTGTATAAGTGAGGGTAGAAAAGTCACGGGACTCTGATGGGCAGACGTGAGGACATGGTAACCTGTCCCCAGCTGGGGAGACCCAAGGGGCTCGCAGAGGGCGTGGCCTGGGGGCCAGTCTCAGCAGCTGAGGTGTGGACTCCTTCCCAGCTAGGGAGGTGGGGCTTCAGTGTGTCACTTTAAACCCAGCCGCTGGAGGCAGGCATTGGGCACCTGGGAGGGCTGCAGGGGGGCCAGGTGGTAGGCGAGAACGAGGCACTGCTGCTTTTGTTGGGTGTGATGTGGTTGGGTGCTTACATAAGAAAACATCCTTATTTTTAGGCATTCCTCCTGAAGTGTTAGGGGTGAAATGCCTATCATTTACTTTAAAATGCTAGCCCTTGCCCCAAAAGCAGGTAAAGCAACTACGAAAGATGTTAACAGTTATTAAATGTAGGTGACAGGTAAATAAATGTTAATCACATTAGCCTTTCTACTTTTCACGTTGGACATTTTTCGAGATAAAAATGTTTAAAGTAACTTGATCAGGCTTGCATCTGGGAGAGACCATTCTGGAGGCGGTGGAAGCTTAGAGACACGAAGGTTGGACTCGGCTGATAACACGTGGACAGTCCCAGGTGGGGGGAGGCGTGGAGAAGGTGGGCTCCGCGCTCACAGCCGAGGGGGAGCCGCAGGTCCCGGGCTGACTCCCCACACCTGGTGCTGCCCCGGGATGGGGAGACGAGACGGGAGGAGGAGCAGCTGTGGGAAGAAGGAGGCAACACGTGAGGGTGGCCATGTCCAGATGGGGTGGCCCGGGCCCGTTCAGGAAGAGACGCCCCTTGGCGTGTGGCCAGGTGGGTCAGGAGGCCGGACACTTCTGGGGCTCGGCCATGGCTGGGAGCAGCGGCCTGTGGGCTGGTAGCTGAGCTCGGGAGGGCATGGGGCTGCCTGGATGTGAACCACAGAGGGAGACAGAGAGGACCCAGGACAGGACCCAGGAGGGCCAACATCTGAGGAGCAGGAGGGACATTTACCAACGAGGAGACAGGCTTTTCCAGTCCAGACAACTGGCCCCAACTGGGGACTCGGGCCTGGGAATCTTGCAGGAGGAAAAACACACACACAGAGAGAGAGAGAGAGAGAGAAACACACACAGATACACACACACACACACAGAGAGAGAGAGAGAGAGAGAGAGAGAGAGAGAGAGAGAGAGAGAGACAGACAGACAGCTGGGATCTCGTCTTGCCTAGGGGTCCATCTTGATTAAATCCGTAATTGCCGTGCTGGCTGATGTCCTTGCAAATGAAGCAGAAACGGGGAGCCCGCCCCCCACAGGGGAGCCTCGCGTGTGTGATGCTCCTGCGTCTCGCTGCATCAATAAAGGACGGAAGCGCGCGTCTTCGGCGGGAAGAGCCTCTGCCCTGCAGGCACCCTGTCCCCCCAGGTCCTCTCACCCCCCAGCGCCCGGCATCCAGACAGAGGCCTGGGGCTGGGACCAAAGCACCTGCAAGCGCCCCCGGAGGGACCTCCCGGAACCAACTAGAAGCGAAACCTGCTGCTTCCTAAGACCACGAGCGTTTTCCGGCCTTTGAAAGGCAGGCGGGCCGGCCCGGTTATACTAATTGGCTCTCTAATTGGAACTCCCACACGCTGGTTGGTTCTTTACCTGCTGCCCCGAGTCTTATCCAAAGGGGAAAACTGCCTCTGCCTTTGGGAGGATTTTAAAAGCCGCTGTGTCTGCCCTCTCTTGCTGACAGCAGCCTCCCCCAGCCACCCCCACCACCGCTGGCACCCACCCCCACCAGAGAGGAGGACACGAGACCCAGCCGGTTTATGAGAAAATTGGCCGCAGGGAAAGCAAGCTCCGAAGGCCGTGTCGGAGACTGAAGGGGAGACGGCCAGGCCCCCCAGCCTCACTGTCCCCCAGGTGATGGAGGTTGAATTTTAGGGGTGCCTTAAGCTTCCCCAAGTCCAGTTGTTAGTGACAAAAGGAGATGTGTCTCTTTTCTCCCTTTCTGTTTTCTCCCTGAAGAAAACTGTTTTTGTGCTGACCCCCTCGGTCATCAAGATAGCAGTGTGCTTCGGCCGACAGGACGGGCGTGCGTTGGGGTACCACCTGCCTGTCCCTGGGGCGTCTCTGGGGCCCCGGGGCCTCCTGCAGCTCCTGCAGCTGAGCTAGAGGCAGGCCGCGCTAGCTCCTCTCTCCCCGGCCCCCCCGGCCTGACATCCTGGCCAGCTTGGAATCAGTGGCGGTGGGAGTGTTTATGCCACGGAAATTGGCCAACACTGCCATCCAGGCTGTTGTTTTGCTTTCAGCCCGTTTGCCGGCACGCCGGACTCCGGGCCAGATGGTTTAATAGGGGGAGGGAAGGGAAAGGCATTGCGGGGTGAGGGGGGCCGGGGGAGTGTCAGTAGACACAGATAAGAACGCAGTGTCCCTGACTCAGGACTTTTGGGGTGCTGGGTGCTTGTGGCAGGGGTACTCCGGAGGGCACCTTGCTTCTGCAGTAGAGACAGACAGCTGAGTGGCAGCCCGGGGAGAAAGAACAAGGCTCCGAATTGTCCGGGCAGGTGGACCAGAGGGGCATACGGCTGGGACACACTTGGGAGCATCAAAGACGCATGTTGCAATCCTGCCCCTCCCATCATGCCCTCGGCCCTGGCACAGGCCGGAAGGAGCTCGCCAGCCTCGGGGCTGTCGTGGGTGGATGAGCGCTGAGCCGCTGCTCAGCACGCTACTCAGCAGCTGTTAGTGTCTGCCTCTCACCCAGTGGCTGTGAGTCAGGTGTGCCGTGCGGGGTTCCCCCCCCCTACCCCGCCCCGGTCCACCCCTTCCCCATCCTGCAGAGGAGAAGGAAAGGACCGCTTCTCGGCAAAGCATCCCAGTCAGAGAGCAGGGGCTGCCCAGGTGGGTCACTGGGCGGCTGTGGACCCCAGCGAGCGGCGCGGAGCGGCGTTATCTCTCCTGAGCCCACGCGGTGTGCGCGTCACGTGGCCCAGCCACCGGGAGCAATATTCGCGGCGGCTTTAATTTCCTCTCCCATTTCCTCCCTCCCCCTCCAAGCGGGTCCACGGTGGATCCCTGCACAGGCGCACGCCCTGGGGTGGGCTCCGGGCTCCCGTGAGCCGAGCCTCGGCAGGTGGACAGCACACACCCGCCCGGCCCAACGCCGCTGCTCAGAGGAGGGCCCATCCTGGTGCTCTTCCCCACGGCGCTGCTGGGGGGGAGGGGGGATGGGGTAAGGAGGAGGGGATGGGAGGAAATGGCCCCGCTCCTGACGCACGCGGATTTGTTCCATGCTGCGGCGGCCAGGACAGGAGCTCGTCTGCAGGAAAGGGAAGTGCCCGGCTCCGTGTCTGGTCCATTTCCGCAGCCACGGCCGGCCCTGCTGTGGTGGGGGCAGGGGCGGGGGAGTTTGCGGCCAAAGCCCCCCTTTCCTCCCTAAATCACAGCTTTCCCCCCGTCACACCGGGGGTGCCGGGCAGAGCCAGCCCGGTCCAGCGAGCCCCACCCCACCTTCCTGCCGGAGTCCCTGTGCGCGTCCCCCTGTTATTAGTGGAAAACATTTTCCGAGTCTTATCAGTTCCGATCCTCCTCCCTCACAAAGCATCTTATCATCCCCGTGGTTCCTGTTTGAAATGGAAAAATAGTCGGTGCCAGATCCCGGCAGAGGAGGGGAAGGGCCGTGCTGCAATGGCCACATTCCCCGTGGCAGGTAGCGAGTCGCCGGCCTCGGTGTGGAGGGCACTGTCCCTCCCAGTGTCCTGGCTGCGGGGCACACCCATCATCCAGCCACCCTGACTGACACCACCCTCTCTCCTCCCTCACGGGGCACGGGTTCACTGCACACGGAGGGGCAAGTCGGTGCAAAACCATGGGTTTCCATGCCCTCCTCAGGGGGGCCCCTAGGCTGGACGGGAGTGGGCAGCTGCGTGGAGCTGGGCCATGGCGCCCAGGCCAGGCAGCCACTGAGCGCCCACAGCGCACGGGCACGTGCCAGGGACTGGGGCTGCCTTTCCGCCAGCCCGCACTTCCTCTTGTCCACTGGCCCCGAGGCCGAGAGCGGCTCTGAGGCAGGCAGCTGGTGGACACGGAGCAGGCCTGGGAGGATGTACCCCCGCGTGACCTCTCTAGCCCTGAGCTGCCCAGGGGCCGGGGGGAGCAGGACTTCTCGCTGTATTGGAACAGCTGGGACAGGCTTTCAGTCGGTGGTAAAGGGTCAGACCCAGGCGCTGTGACCACCACCCCGTGCCCCCTCTGAGGACAGGCTGACACGGAGGCTTGGCAAGCGCCTGGCAGGGTCATCTGAAGGGCGCTGGGCAGGGGGGCTGGGTTGCAGAGCCCTCACACTCTGGGCTTCTCCCGGGAAGCCCCCCCCCCCCCCCGCGCCTCCCGCTCAGCTCAGTGATGGTCTGTTTCTGACCATGGAGACCCTCCACTCCCCAGGCCTCGCCTCTGGCTGGTGCTCCCGGCAGCTTGCGATTCACACGGCCAACCGGGCAGGGGCGGCCGGCGCTTCCTCGGGGATGTTACCAGCAGTCAGTCTCGGGCTGCAGAGGAAGGAGGATGCCCAGCGTCTCCCCAACTTTCTGGGACCCCAAGGCTTCCTCCTGCCCCCTTCACCCGCCAGGGCCTCCCGCCCAGCACAGATGCCGAGCTGAGAGTCCTTCTCTCCGGGGTCCCCTGAGGTCGCACGGGGCTTGCTGACTTTTCTGCAGGTCATCACTGTAGAGTTTGGGGGTGCTCACTGGTGATTCTGGAGGTGCTCTGAGTTCTGAGTGCCCTGCCTAGGCTGCAGGGAGCCCCTCCACCCTGGGGCCGGTGGGACACCCGGCACTAGGGTAAAAGTGACCCCACTGCCAGGGCTGGCTGGGGCCGGGAGGACTAGGGGGGGTGAGCGGGGGGCGGGGGGAACGGGGGACAGAGGGAGCGGTTCCCTGCGCCTTCGCTCTGTGTTCCCAGGAGGAAGCAGCCCCCCTGAAGTCAGAGGAGCTCGGACATCTCTGTGTTGAGGGGAAGCATGCTCCCCCCTCTTTCCTGATCCCGCAGGCACATTAAAAGGCCTCGGGGCTCTAGGTAGCTGGCTTGGTAGTGGGGAGACTACCAAGGGCACAGTGCGCCCCTCCTCTGATTTGGAGTTTGACCAGTTGTCTAAACGGCCTCGTCTCCAGGGGTCTTGTCTTGGATGAGCTCAGCAGGCGGTGCTGCTGGGGGAGGGGTGGTTCTGGGGGGAGGGGTACGGAGAGGGAGCTGGGCAGTGGCCCACCCATCCTGCTCTGGGCAGCGGCATCCACTCTGTGAGCCTGACCCTCCGGGCCCCATCAGCGGGGGCCCCACTCCAGCCAGGCCCCCCTCCGTGGTCACCTGGGCCTAGAGAGCCCACCGTCTGGCGCCCCTGGAGTCCGGCAGCCCCCACACACAGCTGGATGGGAAGTCACGTCCCCAGAACTTCTCCCCGGAGAAGGGTTATTCTCTGGGCGCCCCGCCGGGAGCCAGGGGTACAGGCCAGCTACCAGCAGAGCCCTCCTGGAATGCAGCTCCGAGGCCCCCAAAGGCCCAACACCCTCCCCAGAGCCCCGGGCAGGGCGGCGGGATGGGAGCGCGGAGCCCGGAGCCAGCCCGGGCCACCTGCCTCCTGAGGCCCAGCTGGGCCTCCACCCGGCCTGGGCCTGGGCCGGCACCTGCCCTCCCGGGTGTGGCTGCTGAGAGTGCTTAGCCCGGCCCCAGCCATCAGGAAAGATCTGGAAGAGGCGTCTCCCCCCGGAAGAGGAAGACACGCAGGGCCAGCGTCACACAGGAAGCTTCTGCAGGCCGGGGTGGCAGCTCCGCCTCTGCCGGTCTGGGGCGGCCAGCTGGTCACCCCGACTCTGTGCCCCAGCCTTCTCACTGGTTTAAAAAGAAGCGGGGCGGGGGGGAGGGGGTGAGCACCCGGTTACCCTCCTCCCGGCAGGCCTCGCCCTGCTGCCTCCCCACCTGAGAGACGCCCCGCCCGCCCCACCCAGGCAGAGGCAGGGGGCCTGGCCGGTGACAGACGTGCCCAGAGCGGCCAGGCCAGCACGGTGCTGGGCGCATGGGTGCCGGGATGGGCACGGGTGCTTCACAGGAGGAAAGAAAGAACTAGAACAGCTTTGGTTGTAGCCAAGGGAAGGAACCCCCTGGAAACCTGGCCCCCGGATGCTGCCCTCCGCTCCCTGCGGTCTCGGCAGGTGCTTTCCCGCCCAGGCCCCCATTTCCCGCCTGTCCGTAAAGAAGCGGGCCCTTTGGGAGTGTCCGTGTGTCCGTCTCTGCCGCCCTGACCACGCGGTGCTGCTGCCGAGAGGGGACCCGTGTGCGTCTTTGCTGCTGGGCAGCTGCTGGCAGGCTTGCTGCGGCCCTTCCCTCAATGGCCCCCCAATATCCACACCCTAACCCCGCGACTGGTCTCTAAAAGCCACCGCAGCTTTGGGGTATTTCGGCACCAGTGCTAGAGCACCCGATTCAAAGACATTAGCCCAGAGGGAATTTGGAGCCCAGGGGCTGAGTCTGTGAGGTGGCCTCGAGACCAGACCACCCCGCCCTCCTGCTGGTGGTCACCCCTGGAGCCCATCGCTCTGTGGGTGGCTGCATCAGACCCTCCAGAGCATTCCAGACCATCCTGGGGGAAAGAAAGCAGCTGTAGCAGGTTCTGTGAGACGGAGGCTTTAAAAAGGGGGCGGGATGGGGGGCTGGGCTTCCTGGAACCCACGGCCAGGCCCCCTGCGGGAGCCGGGTTAAGCAGCGGCCCTGGAAGTCAGGGGAGCCAGGGCAGGCCCGGATCTGCCCTTTCTCAACCCTGGGATGAGTGGAGGGGTTGTGAGGGGCTGTTCCAGAAGCTTCTTCAGATTCTGAAGGGCTGTCAGGTGGGAGGGGCAGGGGACTCTGCCCGACTCCAGAAGCATCAGCAAACATCTGGGAGTGGGAATTAGATCATAGGGCTCCTCGGGGCCCCACGTTTTTAATGACAGTTCAGGCTGCGCACTGCAGGTGTGGGCCCCCGGGAAGGGGTGAGCTCCTGTCACTGAGGGGCGAGGGAGGACCAGCAAGAGCAGGAGGCTGTCCGTCGGGGACTGAAGAGGGGCTTGTACGTCTCAGAGCAGAGGCCCGGGGCCCTCCTAACCCCCCTGCAGAGCCAGCTGGCCGCCGGCTTAGGAAACGAAGAGGTTTTTGAAAAAGTGAGTTTTGTTTCCTTCTGAGTTGAGTTCGATGCTGGAAAAGTCTGGTCCCCAAAAGACACAATTCTTCAAATAAATCATTTGACCTGGAAAAGGGGCCCCAGGGGAGCGCAGCTTCCTGCTGCTGCCAGGTACCCCGAGTGAGCAGAGGTGTGGTCACCCCGAGCTGGGAGAGGGGGATGGGGGGGCTGGGGTCGTGCCTCCTCCCCTGGAACACTCAGCACCGTTCACAGCACACACTGGTGGGGGTGCCTTCGGAGGTGTCTGTTGCCCCCTACCCAGGCCTGCTCCTGCCCGGCCCTCGGCCCCAGACCCCCGCTCCTTATCCCTGGCACTGCGCCCCCTGTTTGCCTGAGGTGATGGGCACTTGGTTTAGTTAACTTGCCGAGGAGTGAGGGGAGGGGCCTCCTGGTTTTAATTCTGACGTGTGAGCTGGGAGAGTGGGAGTCCTGGGGGGACAGAGGCCACAGGGGGTGCCGGGGGCGTTCCCTGTCATGTCTCCAGCCCCGTCACAGCGGAGAATGGCCGGCCACCTGGGGTTGGCCCTCCGCCAGAAGCCGCTCTCGCACCTTCCCTCCCTCCTGTGCCCTCCGTCCAGTCCCCGGTACCGGAGGCCTGTGGCCCTTGGCTGCTCTGAAGGTCAAGCGGCCTCGTGAACGTTTCGTCACCCCACCCCAGGGCCAAGGACAGGCGGGTGGGACTCGGAGACCAGCAGGTGCCGGCTGAGGAGCACCGGGATGCCCGGATGAGCACGCCGCTCGGCTGGGTGCGAGGTTGCAGGACTGGCTGGCTTGGCCCCTGGGGAAACCGAGTCAAATGGAATAAAATCGCCAAAACAGAAAGACCAGCCCACGCCAGTCCCCACCCACACCTGAGAGATGCCGAGCGGTAAATGGACTCGTGCCGTCTCCCAGGGGGGGGCTTCTCTCGGGCGCCCTTGACTCGACCTTGATTCGCTCTTGACTCGGCCTTGACTGACCTTGGGAAGGGCTGATTGCAGGGTGAACCCCCGCATCTGGCGCTCCGTGAGCAGGGGCATGGGGCTCCGCCGCCCTGGGCCTCCGCAGGGCGCGGGCCTTGCCTCCTGTGGGCCTCCTGGCGGGGCGAGGCAGGCCCTGCGCGGCGGGCGGAGCTGGCAGGGACTCCCGCTGGCCCCTGGCAACTCTGCAGTTTCCCAGCTCCGAACACAAACAGAGGGAGACACAAAGCAGAGCCCCGCGCGGGCCAGGCCCCACGGAGCGCTGGCATCCAGGTGGGGGTGCTGGGCACTGCCCCTCGCCGCGTGCGTATGACCCGTTCCTTTTCCAGGCACGGCTGGAAAGCGGGCGGGGCTCAGGCCCCCCTCAGCTGCGCCCACAAAACGCTCCTGCTCAGACTGCCTGTGGTGCTCACCAGGGGACGGGCGCCTGGAGCAAGGGCTGGGGGGCGGGGGGCGGGGGGCTGTGCATTCCTGGAGCTGCTCCCGGGAGAGCCTTTCAAAGCCCCGGCTCCCGTGGTCTCCTCGGGGCAGAGTCGAGCACGCGGGCCGGCTCTGCCGCAGCGAGGCAGCCTGCCCGGAGCAGGGCCCGCGAGGAAGCACTCTGCACAGCAGCCAGGCCGCCAGCAAGCACGGGGAGGTGCTCCTCTCCATCCTGCGCGGAGTGTTTGCTTCCGGAGCCTCGTGCCTGGAAAAGCAGCCGCCAGAGAGAGAGAGAGAGAGAGAGAGAGAGAGAGAGAGAGAGAGAGGGAGAGATTGACCCCAGCCAGAGCTGAGCCGCGTGGCTTCTTTTTAGCGGTGGCTCTGCTTTGGGAAGGATGCTTTCATGCGCAATGCCGTCTCCCTGTCTCTTGCACCTCGAGGGCAAGCAGTGGCCCCTGACACGGCCTTGAGCCCCGAGGGCTGACTGGCACTGGGGCACAGCACGGGGGGTGGGGGGGGGGAATCTAAAACCTCCCAAAGGGGCGTTTGTCCTGCGGCCCCGATCTCGGCCTGAGCCGGGGCTGGTGCAGGAAGCCTGGGCCCGACAGCCCGCGGGCGTGGATGGGCGCCCCGGGCACGCGGCCACAATCATCTCACACAAAGACACGAGTGGGGAAGGTGCTAATTGTCCTCCAACCGGCCCAGTCCATTTTGTCTGGTTTGAAATAACAGGTTTAATTTAATCCCTCATTTCCAATTTGGTGCCGCACCGAGAGCTTAATGTACAAAAGACCTGATGATGGTAATTACAGGCGATGCCGGGAGGCCGGCTCCTCTTGTGTCTGGAGAAAGGGACCAACAGCCGCCTCCTCCGTGGCTCCCCCTCCTCGCAGCCTCCTCACCCCCAGGGGCCCCAGGAAGGCAGGTGGCGGCAGGTGGGAGCTTTTTGCACCTCCGCCCCAGAGGAGAAAGGGAGGTTCCAGCCCAGCTCTGCGCTTCCCCTGCAGGCGCGCCTCGGGCAGGCCTGAGAGGTGAACCCGGGGGCTGCCGGCAGCGTGGGTGCCCGGCACAGAGCAGTCACCTGGCTGCATTAGGATTCTCCCTGGGTCCTGCACTTTGGGGAGCAGGACTGCTTCGTGCCTCCTCTGTGTCCCCAGCACGTGGCTGGGGTCCGGGCAGTCATTGGTTGGTGTGGGGATTTTGATACGGGGGAAGACAGGTTATGTGGTAATGGCATGTCAGTCATTGAAATGAGGGCTGGGAGGGGCGTGGTGTGCTCCAGGTAGCGCTGCCTCGAAGCCGGTGGGACCCGGCCCTGGGTGATCAGTCGTCAGGGCCGTGGGCAGTGGGGGGCCCAGGCTGGGACTGGCTGAGGTTGGGGAGTAGAAGGGGGCCGGGGGGCCTCATCCCCCAGATACTCCTGGGCTGTCTGAACCAAGGAGTTCACACTGGGAGGAAGTTGGATAGAACTAGTGGTGAGAAGAGTTAAATGCCAGCCTCCGGGATCAGGCCTTTGGTCTTTGGAGAAGAGGGGAGACGGGGCCTGTAGAATTGGAAAAAAATGTCTGGGTTCTCCAGAGAAGGCCTCTCACACAGCAGAGGGGGTTTGTGGGGCATCAGTCCTGACGTCAGGGTGCCCAGGTCCCAGCCCTCTCTGGCCCACCTGCCGGCACGCTGGCCCCGAGCAGCGGGCAGACCCAGCCGGGGCTTGTTCTGGTGGATTCGCCGTGTAACTGGTCCCTGAGCTGCGCTTGGCTCGCCGGGCACTGGGGAGGGGCCGAGTCTCCTTCCCTTCCCGGCCCGCGCTGGCAGCCCCTGGCAGTCTGCGATATCTCCCGGGGCAGCCCCAGCTTGCGCATTAACCCCGCTAACCAGGTTCCTTAGGAAGCTTTGGGGTCACCAGAAAGGGCAGCCTGTTTCTAGCCCGGCGTGCGAGTTCGGGCCTGGGCAGGACACCCCAGCCCACGGGAGCCTGGGAACAGGAGACCCCCTGGCTCCAGGCTGCCCGGCGCTGAGGGTGATGGGCAGACCGACCCTTCTCCTGGTTCCCCGGCCACTTGTGGGAAGGCAGTACCCCGTGGTAAGCTGCACCCAGATCCAGCAGCCGGCCCCGATCTAAGGAAAATGCCCAGCACAGGGACTGATGGCCTTGTCGCCACTCCAGCAGTGGAGTGAGGGGAGCAGGTCATAGCTGTTGAGGTTGGCGGCCTCTGTCCCAGCGAGGGAGGGAGGGGGCAGGTCATAGCTGCTGAGGTCGGTGGCCTCTGTCTCACTCTCGCTGGGCCAGGGCCCTGCTCATCCTGGGACCATGTCTTCTTGGTCCACTTGGTGGCTAACAGGACCCCCCTACCCCCCAGTCCTTTGGCACCTGTAGCCATCCCAGGCCTCTAAACCACAGCCCGGCTGAGGGTACAGAAGCGGGCAAGGCACCCTCCCAGTCCTTGAGCAGGCATCCGGGATGCTCCGGACAGACATCCTGAGCGGAGCAATCCTGTCCCTGGAGCGGAGCGACTTCTCAGCCATGCGCGGCCCGGGGAGCCGGCCAGGGGCTGGAGAACGAAAGGGAACACGCAGCAGGACAGCTGCCCATCTGCCGCCGCTCAGCTGTAACTGGGTTAGTGCCGCAGCGGCTCGGGCTTGTCTCTTAAAGCGGCAGGAGCCAGAAGCAGCAGGGGCCGTGGCGGCAGGCTGTGACCCTGGGTCAGACCCTGGGCCTTTTTGGACCTTGGCCTTGACTCCGAAGAGGCGGCCGTGTGAACAGGTCCAGCGGAGTGTGACCTACATCATAGTCTCTTCTGGCAGCCAAGTCACCCCAGAGGCCGCTTCCCAGCTTGCCAAGGGGGGTGTCCCCCCACCACCCCCTCGCCAGGCACGTGCCGTGTGTCTCCCTGCCTCGTAGAGTGAGCCCCTCAAAAAAGGGGGTGTGCGTTCAGCACTTTGGAGGCCCTGAGAGAGCCATGCCTCTGGGGATGTGATGGGGCTCCTCCTATCATCCTTGTGGCTGCTGCTGGCTGCCAGCACCCAGAACCCCTCCCGCCCGCGCCTCGCTGCTGGGTGAGTGGGAACGTTCTAGAGCGGCTCCAGCTGATAACCGCCCGGAAGACAGAGGCAGGAGCTCATTAGGCTTCACATACTGTTGACTGCGGCCTGGGCAGGTGGCCTCCGACTCTCCCGCCTGCCCTGCCAGGTTGGGAAGCGCAGGGGTCGGCTCTCGGCTTTTCTCTAAAGGACCGGAGTGGGGAGAGCACCCCCGAGGAGCTGGATGTGCTTGCTCACCCCACCCCACCCCACCCCACCCCACCCCCACCCCTGGGCTCCTCCCAGAGGGATTTCAGGCAGCAAGGAGCTGGCTGTGTGCCTCTCGCCTGCAGTGGAGGGAGGAACCCTGGTGCCTGCGGAGAGCTCACCGTCTCAGGCTCTTTCTCTGCAGCAATAAAAGCAGCCTTGGGCCAGGTGCCCGGGCCCCTGTGAAAGTCCTCCGGGGCCCCCAGGTGAGCTCAATGAACCAGCGTCGGCACTGAGAACCGTGCCTGGTGTCCTCAGCCCTGCGAAGGCAGCTGCTGTGCCACTGCTCATGGTCTCCCTGCCGGGAAGCCCCGGTCCGTGCTGGCCGTTGGTCACCCCGCCCCCCACTTTGGGGGCAGGTGTCCGTGGGTACGTACAGGACAGCCCACTGGGTCGGAACAGACCGGGCCGCTCCCGCTGGCTCGCTCCCGGTATGAAGTGTTCAGATGGACAGTGTGAAACGGGCTCTATTTCTCATGCAAAAGCGGCTGAAGGTCGGCAGCTCCTTCCGGTTCAGGTGGCTGCTTTGGCCATCGCGACCCCCCCACCCCGCCCCAAGCCCAGGAGAACTTGAGCTCCTTGCGTGCCCAGCCTGTGCAGACACACGTCTGCCTCCAAGGAACTGGCTGAAACGCATGGATGGGAGCCCCAGGCTGACTCTCTGTCTGTCTGTCTGTCCCTCTGATGCCCACAGGCCCTGATCCTGCACCAGCTGCGCCGCTACAGCCTGGCGGAGAAGATTCTCCGGGACGCGGTGCAGGTGAACTCCACGGCCCACGAGGTCTGGAACGGGCTGGGCGAGGTCCTCCAGGCTCAGGGCAATGACACGGCCGCCACCGAGTGCTTCCTCATGGCCCTGGAGCTGGAGGCCAGCAGCCCCGCCGTGCCCTTCACCATCATCCCCCGGGTGCTCTGAGCGGGCACCCGGCAGCCACCAGAGGAGGCCCCGCCCGCCCGGGGCGGCCCGAGGGGACCCGTCTGCCGCCCGAGGCCGCAGCGATCTGACCTGACGACCCCGCATCACCGCTCCCCCCGCGTGCCCGCCCGTAGCCTCGGCGGAATCTACTGACATCGCCCCACGTGGATCACGTGCCATATGCGGTTAGCTGACATCTGAGTTTTAAGGAACGCGGTTATGGAAATAACCCGCACATGTAGAAGACACGCAGAGCGAGAATTCGGCGGCAGAACAGGTTATTTTTATCGGCGCTGTAAAGAAAGCTGTTCTCTCCTCCTCGCCACCCTGCCCCGCCCCCGGCCCAGACACCAAATGTGAATCTTCTTCTCCCACCTCAGTGCTAGGCCAAGCCAGGACTCCGGCCAACAATCTCTCGGTTGTGTTGTCGATAAGTGTACCATGTGGTGAAATGACCGTCCTCACGTAGAACAAAGCCCGAGTCCGAGAATATTTATATTTTGCCAATATATGCCTGTTACAAAGGAAGGAAATATGAGTTATTTAAGTTTAACTTTTTTATGTGAATTCAGAGTTTATTTATCAATGGAAAGATGTACAAAGAAGCTTTCAAATGGAGTATTTACCGACATTCCTTATACATGACAGACACTTGGCTAAATGGGAAGATGATGTTAATAATAAAATGATTTTTAAATGGACCCATTGCCTGTGTCATTAGCAAAAGCGCACGGAAGCTTAGTTCCTGGGGTGGGTGGGGAGCTGTCTGCACCTGGGGGTCACCCTGATTTTAGTGTGGGAATTCACCTTTCCCAACTCTCCCCACTTATCTGGGATGGGAGCACGTGACTCAGGCCTGGCCAATCAACCTCCGGCGTCCACAGCCACACAGGATCGGGAATGAGCACGTGACCTGAAGTGGTCCAATCACAGTGGGAGCTGCGACAAGAGGCACTCCCTGTCCTCTGGACTTAAATTAAACCTGAGCGGAGAAGCTAGAATTGCAGTACCATGAAGGGGAGAGGGTGGGTAGGGGGGAGGGGTGGGGAGAGGGTTGTAGAAGTCTTGGGGCCAAAAGTGAAGCCAGGGACTGAATCAAACAGAGTGGATAGCGAAGACCAAGAACCAGAAACAACATGAGCAGGCAGGCCCCCAGTGCCTGGGGTCTCTCAGCTGAGCATCTATGGGTGGCTCTACCTTGCCAGGACCCGGGAAAATGTGGAGGGCACCCACACTCTGATCTTATACACCCTAACGTCTTAAGGACCCCCGCACCCCTCCCCGCCTCCCTCGAAGCTGGGCACAACCTCCCTGACTCATTGGGCGGCAGCAAGGGGGCAGCTGAGGTGGGGAGAAACCGCAGGCAGGAACCTGCTATGGGCAGAGCAGGTGGGCACCCCAGTCTCAGCACTGACCTTCCAGGTGGCATCTGGGACCCCATACATCATGGAGTTTGCACCCTGAGACAAGAAAGCAGTGCTCAGCGGGGAAGCAGCTCACCTACTGGAGGGTCTAGCCCGGCAGTAGGTTCGGGGCAAACAAGGCCAGCTGAGGTCAGGACCTGGAAAGCAGGATCCAGGGGGTCCCTGCAGGTAGAGCCAGGTTCTCCTTCCAAGGTTCCCGCCTCTCAGGCAGCTAGAGAGCAAGCTGTGGGTGAGGGCAGAGGGGGAGTTAGAGAAGACCAGGGAGGGAAGGAGGGAGGAAGAAGAGGGGAGAGAGGAGCCCCAAAGAAGGGGCCAGCCTCCCAGCAGAGAAGGACCTTGGGCACAGGCCACGTTGGGCCTAGAGGGGAAGGGGTGTGGGTCCCAGGCTCACTCTCCAGCCTGGGGAAGGATGAGAGCTCGGGATCCCCACCCCCAACCCCAGGTGAGACCAGGGTCTCCGTCCCCTGTGCTCCGTACCTGTCTTCGTGGCCTAGAGGACATGCAGTCAGCCTCAGATGCCCACAGGAAGTCCAGCCCTTAGCCAGGCACCTTCTCCACATTCTCTCTATGTCCACCCTCCACGCTGTCCATGTGGGGCACCAGCCAGGGCCCCAGCCCCATGGCCCTTCCCCAACTCACCCAGCAGGGCGCGTACTGGTTAGAGTGGACAGTACGCCACGCCTGAAGGTCAGTCCATGCCCGCTGGCTCCTCTTCCACACCTCCCCGCCCACCCCATCCCCCGTCCCCCAGGGAGTCCTCTCACTGCCCAGCTCCCTCTTTTCTTCTCTCCCCTTGCTCCCCCTCCCGCCTCCTCTCCCCACCCTTCTCATGGCCCGCAGAGTAGGCTTGTCCAATTCAGGGGCCAATAGCGTTGGAGAATTGTGATTAGCACTCTCAGGCCTAGTGCACGGTGGTCGCCTGGTGACCACCCAGCAGCTCTTAGCATGCCTTGCACCTGTTCCTTCTTCCCCACCCCCTCTGTTCCCTCTCCCTACCTTTACTCCAATAGCACCTCCACACTTGACTGGAAGCCCCTGAGAACCTTGTGGGTCCCGTCTTGGGGAGTCAGGCTGAGTAGCAGGCCATACTGAACCGGAGGACTCCACGTGCACCGCACACACACATACATACACACACACACACACACACACACACACACATACAGACACACACACACACACACACACACACACACGTGACAGGCCAGGCTCAGAGGCTGACCCTGTCCTGTTCCTGCCACCAGCCTCCCACTCCTCCCACTCTCTGTCACTCATTTCCTACAGCCCCGCCCCCACTGCAGCCAGATGGGACCAGGAAAGGGACTTCCTGTGAGTGTCTTAGACCGGCGGAGACCTCCTCTGGAAGGTCTTTGGGGGCCAGGCTGAGGCCCCCTCCTCCAGGCCGTACGCTGGGATACCCTGTCCTGCTCTGCACCTGCCTGGGGGCGGCCCTGATGGAGTCGCCATCCCTCTCTGCATCTCGGGGTCCTATGAGGACAGGCATCCCGGCCCAGCCCGCCTTCCGGACTGAGACTGAGTCAGCAGGCAGCTGGAGGGATCCTGGGGTGCAGCCAGGGGCCACAGCCCCACGGGGCCACCATGAGTGGCCTCAGAGCCAGGCTGCAGCAGGTCCCCCTGGAGGCTCGGGCTGAGGGGGGGGTCCCTGCAGGAGGTGGCAGGCAGGTGGCAGGGCGCCTCCCGCAGGTCTGCCTGGAGCCAGGAGCTCCAGAGGGGGGTCTGGGCTGCCCACAGCCTCCCCGGCCCTGCCTGCCTCCCCCCTCTTCTGCTGGGTGACCCCTGACCCCTGAGGACAATAGGGCTTCCTGGTGACCGCTGTGCTGTGGGTCACACAGCTCTGGCTGGAACCCAGCTCTGCCTGGTCACGTCGCCTCCAGTGAGAACGGGCCTCCAGCTCTGTCTGTCGGTGGGGGTGGCACCTCCAGGGCTGTGGGCATGTTGGTGCCTGGGCTACGGGTACCCTGCAAGGTCATGCTTCTTTCTTCCCGCCCCGCACAGGGCGAGGGGTGAGGGCCAGGGGCACACACGGGCTTCTGGCGCAGAGCAGCGGGGCAGGAGGGGACGCGCTGGCTCTCCTCCCTCTGCCCACGTGGAACTATCTGCAGCCGCGCTGAGGCCACCGGCGGCTCCCTGCACTTCACCGCTGCCTCCTCAGGCCCCTCCCGTGGAGGAGGGGCGAGGGCCTCAGGGGGGCCTGCCCGTCCACAGGGCCAGCTGGCGGCCTCTCCTTCTGGGCCTCAGAGGACTGTCCGCAGGCCCTGAGTCCAGGACGGTGGTGAGCTGCGGCCGTGCCCCATCCACTGTGGGTGGCTCACATCTGGCTGTGGGGCCGGCTGGCTGCGGTTTGAATCTGGGCCCGGATGCCCACTCTCGGAGGCGCTTCAGGGGGCTCACTAGTTCTGAGCCTCAGTTTCCCCATCTGTCAAATGGGCACACCCAGGTGGCTGCAGAGATTCAGAGCGGGTAAGACACAAGCAGTGCTCACTCGGCAGCGCGCGCTCAGCAGGGGCGCCTGCCCTGGCGGTCCTTGCCTCCCTGGTGTTTATAATGACCCTCAGGCCAGAGCCAAGCCTTACCCTCCCTCGCAGCACCCAGGAAGGTTCAGCCCAGGAAGGTGGACCCCTCCCCCACTCCTGACTGCCCCCGAGGCTTCCTGGGCACCCTGACTGGTGCGGAGCCCGGCAGTAACTGGGCCTTCCTCCTTACAGGGGTGACCCTGTGTCGATCCCCTCCTGTGGCCAGAAGGGGACTGGGGGACAGCAGCAGAGGTGGAAATAAGTCATGGCCAGGGGGGTGGAAACCCTGGAGAAGTTCAGAGTGGTGATTGGAGACAACCATAGGTCGGAAGAGCATTCTCGAAGCTGCAGACAGGAAACACGTTGTCCTCTCCGAGTTGTTGTTGTGTTTGTTACTATGGTTTTTCAAAGGCAACTAAGTCAGTATTGACAAATATCCTCATTTAGTCAACAGCAGCCTTCAACACAATAAAATTAAATCAGAAAAATTAGATAGCCCTTGTGTGCAAATGAAGCTCGTTTACCCACAGCTCTGCCTTTTTTTTTTTTTTATATGTTTTTATTTCAGAGAGAGAAAGGGAGAAAGAGATAGAAACATCAACGATGAGAGAGACTCATTGATCAGCTGCCTCCTGCACACCCCACACTGGGAATCAAGCCCACAACCCAGGCATGTGCCCTGAGTGGGAATCGAACCGTGACCTCCTGGTTCATAGGCTGACGCTCAACCTCTGAGCCCTGCCAGCCGGGCCACAACTCTGCCTTTTAAAACAAAAAATCAGCAGCGTTTTCTTTTCTTTTGTGACCACAGCATCCACACCCACTGTGTCAGTTTCCCGTGGCTGCTGTAACAAATTGCCACAATCCTAGTGGCTGAAGACCACACACCCCTATCAGCCTGGGGTGGAGACCAGGACTCTGACAGGTCTCAGAAGGTGTCAGAGGCCTGTGTTCCTTCGGGGAGGGTTTCAGGGGAGAACCTGGTCGTGGCCTTCTCCAGCTTTGAGGGGTTACCCACATTCCTCAGCTCTTGGCCCCTCCCTCCACCCTCAAAGCCCTCAACGAGTCATCTGACCTTGATCCTCCCTGTCCCATCTCCCTCTCCAGCACTGACTCCTGCCTCCCCCGTTCACGTGGAAGCTTCTGTGGCCAGAGCACAGCCGGTCGGTGTGACTTGCTAGATTCCGTGCGGTCGCTCCGCGCAGAGGGCACTCATTAGCAGCAGTGAGGGCTGTGGGCTGCCCTCCCACAAGCTCCCCTCGCCAGCTGGTGCCCAGGGCGTGCACGGCGCGGGCAGATGGTACCATCAGCAGGGACGCCGTCTGGGCCGGGCGGGGTCCTAGCTCTCTGGCATCTCGGGCATGAGAAGCACCCGCTGGAAGGCCCTCTGGAGCTGATGCAACCGCACTCGGAGGGCAGGGTTCTGGATCCAGCCCCCCTCCTGGTCAGCGCAGGCAACGGAGTCCTTGAAGGCCTCTGGACACTGAACTAGGTTGAGTCTTGGGTCCTGGAAGGATAGAGGCTACTGGGTTCGTGAGAGGTGCCGGCACAATATTGCTAGCCAGCCCACACCGGGGATTTAACATCCTAATTTCACACACACGCACCAAAAAGGGCCCTTCTCGTGTCCACCCTCATTTTATAGATGAGAACGCTGAGACTTGGGGTGATCAGGCATGTCCTGTATGCATCCCATCCAGGATCCAACTGATCATCTGATTCCATGGCCACCCCGAGGGAACAAGGGCAAAAACCAGGAACATTTCTAATGCCCTTGATATGACATGTATTCCACTTCATGCTCACACCTGTGTCTGCTCCCCATGGGGCCCTAGCCCCTCACTGACCATCTAAGGGTCACCAGTAGCCAGCTGAAACCCCAATCCTGCATCTTCCAGCCTTTCTGTTGCATAGTCAGCCGGGAGAGGGGTGGGGGGAGCATTCAATGCTTACGGCAGAGTGTGGGGTTGTCTGCCCTTCAACATTATGCATCCTTGCTTCTCTGATTGGTGCAGGTAAGTGGGGGGGCAAGTGTCCTGCAAGACTACCTACATTGTCCACTAAGAAACCTTAATACAGTGGTACCTGGAGATAGATACGAGTTTAATTCGTTCCGTAACCTTGAGGCGTGGGAAACTATGAGACGCTCGAGTTGCAGTAAACTGGTGGGTCGTGTGCAGCCGGCCAATCCTCGCGATGACTCCTATCTCAACTGTTGCTCGTATTTCAAAGCAAAAATCGCTTGCTCGACGGCTCGTATCTCAAAAATCTCGTATGTTAGGGCACTCGTATCTCGAGGTACCACTGTACTTACAAACAAGTGTCGGCGAGGCAGTGGAGATCCTGGACTCCTTACCTCTTGCCGGTGGGAAGGCACCGCAGTGCAGCCACTTTGGAAAACAGCTTGGCCGTTTCTTAAAAAGTTAAAACTAGGGCTTCCCAGGAGTTCCCCTCCTGGGTGTTTACCCCAAAGAACAGGAAAGATCTGTCCCTAAAAGAGTAGTTCATGAACGTCCAGAGCTGCCTTATTCTCACGGCCAGCTACCGGAAACAGCTCCCGTGTCCAGTGGCAGATGAACAGATCAACAAATGGTGGTACGTTCACGTGTGGGAATGAACTATCGCTACCTGCGACAACGTGGATGGATTTTGAAATCGGGAGGATGAGTCAAAGAGGCCAGTCAAGAAAAAGAAGATACTGCATGAGTCCAAGTACAGAAAACTCTAGAAAATGCCAACTAATCTACCATGACAGAGAGCAGACGAGTGGTTGCCGAGAGCAGGGAGGGACTGAGGAGGGTGGAGGGGGCCGGGAAGGGATTGGGAAATATTTGGGGGTGATGGGGGTGCTCCCTGTCTTAATCATGGCTTCCTGGATGCCTACATATGTCAAAACATATCAAGCTGTACGCTTTAAACAGATGCAGTTTCTGATGGGCCGACCGTGCCTCGATCAGGCTGTTTTTTGAAGGGCGGGAACAAGGACAGCACGGCCTCGGTCCCCTCAGCTGTAATGTGGGGTGACTGTGTGTGCCCTGCACCCCCTGAAAGCCCGGGTGGAGGCGGAGGCCCAGGTGAGCCCTGAGTTCTCAGACCCCGGGCTGGGCCACTGCAGGGCCGTGGCCCCTGGCCCTCCGGGGAGGGGACCATGAGGGGGCCTTCCCCTTGTGGGGGGTCCACTGACTCCTTCCCCTCTTTCCTTCCTGAGAAAAAGAAATGCATGTGCTGCGTGTACTTTGGGGATTTTTCAACACAATTGTCTAAAAATAACCCGGCCACCGCAGCCCGATGCCTTTTTAGGGAGGGTTTCGGCAGCCTCGCCTGTCCCGGCGGCCGGCTCCGGAAGTGGAGGGCGGGCCGGGGCGAGGGCTGCGGACGGGAGCCACGGCGACTCTTCCCCTGCCCAGGCCAGGCCCACCTGCTGCTGCCACCGCGGGAGCCAGGCCGCCAGGAGCACGTGGTGGAGCAGGTAGGAGGCTCCTCACTCACTCTCACCTCCCCAGAGGCCCCAGCCCCGGTGCGTCTCAGCCCCCTGCGCAGTGCCCGGCCTGGCTGCCCCGTGCCTCAGTTTCCCCATCTGAGGAATAGAGGCTGCACTAGCTTGCCCCATCCCCTCCAGAGCTATGCCCTCTGGTTCGAGGGCGTAGTCTGGACTTGGGAGCTGCGCGCACCCACCCTTCCCTGTGGCAGAGTGGGCAGGGCAGGCTTAGGTGCACAAGGGCCCACCGGAGCCAGGCACCTCGCTCTCTCCCCCTTCCGCTCCGGGGGTGCAGGCCTGCGCACACCCTGGCCCGTGAAGTCACGCCAATCACATACCCCCAGCACAGAGGGCTTGCTGAGCCACATTTCCTGGTGAGTAATTCTCTCGCCAAACCTAGGAGGCCAGGGTGCGTGTGACGTGCTGTAGGGGTTGAGTTGAGGTCCCCCAGGTTCATATGTGGCAGTCCCGCCGCTCAGGAAGCGCCTCCCCGTGACGGTGCTGGAGACAGGGCCTCAAGAAGGTGCTAAGTGACAGGAAGGAGGTCCCGGGCTGGCCCTGCTCCCACATGACTGGTGGATGAGGAAGAGGCAATAAAGGCAGAGACAGAGGAAGACGCTGCGAGGACACAGCGAGCAGGCGTCCTCTCCGCCACCCCGGCTGCCCCTTTTCTCCACTCCGGCCTCCAGGGCTGTGGGGACCTGCATCCACCCTTCAGCCCGGCCTGTGGCGCCTTGTGGGGGGCAGAGCAGGCAGGTCCGCGCCCGGTCACCAGGGAAAGGCCGGCTGACACCTTAGGAAACATCTTCAGGGTCACGTCGCTGGAGAGCCGCTGGGGCGGGGCTTGAAGCCAGACTGGCTGTGCCCAGGCTGTTCCCCCCGAGTTCTCTGCCAGCGCCCCCGGGCCCAGGGTCAGGGCAGGAGGGGCGGGAGGTGCGGGCAGGAAAGGGACCTCCACCTGCTGCGGCCCAGCCGGCCAGGGGGTCAGGCCCAGCGCCCGGGGCCCTTTCCCGCCACCTTCCGGGCTCCCTGGCCCTCAGTCCTGTGGGTCCACGCTCTGCCCCTGCCCCGGACCCCACCTGATGGGCCCTCCTGCTGTCCCTCCTCCCCCTCCCCCCCTCACCCCGAGGACAAGTGCAGGTGAACCAAGAAATCTGAAGTCCATCCGCCAGGACCCAGACAAACGCGTCCTTCAGGCCCTGCAGCACCGGCAGGAGCGACAAAGGAGGGAGGGGACAATCTGAGCAGGCAGGTCGAGGGCATCCCACCTCAAAACACGCATGTACCCCAGTTTCTTCCTCTATGAAATGGAGACGATGCTCCTCGCTCAGAGGGCTGTTAGGAGGATTAACAAGGCACCGTTTCCCTCCCCCACCCCACCCCCCACCGCCGGTCCCTCCTCCCCTCCCCTCCCTCTCGTCACCTTCCTCCCTATTCTTCCTCTTCCTCCCCCCACCACCTCCTTTCCCTTCTCTCCTTCCCCCCAGCCTCCCTTCCCCTGCAGAACGGAGGGCTAGATGCTCATCGGTCTCAGGTGCGTGTGTACACACAGCGAGACACACACACCCCTGCTTGCACACCCAGGCACGTACCAGGCACACACTTCCCTGACCACACCGAGTGGTACAGGGGGGCTGGGCTGTGATCCCCCAACACCCAGCTTCCAGTCTCCTCTCCGCTGCCAGGCCTGCCTCCCTGAAGGCTGCTGTTGCCCTGGCAACCAACACAGGCTCAGGATCTGGAGCCCAAGACCAGCTCCCCCATCACGTGGTGCAAGGAGGGGACTCTCGTGGAGGGCCCTGGCTCCCTCAGGCTTCACCGAGGCTGGGAGGGTGGAGTGGGGTGTGGAGTGTGGAGCCCAACTCCGGGGCAGGAGCTGGGGCTGGGGGAGGAGGTCCCTGCCCTAATTCCCCCTTAAAAAAAGCACGCAGCTGAAACCGGTTTGGCTCAGTGGATAGAGCGTTGGCCTGAGGACTGAAGGGTCCCAGGTTTGATTCTGGTCAAGGGCATGTATCCTGGTTGCGGGCACATCCCCAGGAGGAGGTATACAGGAGGCAGCTGATTGATGTCTCTCTCTCTCAACGATGTTTCTAACTCTCTATCCCTCTCCCTTCCTCTCTGTAAAAAAAAATAATAATAAAATATATTTTAAAAAAAAGCACGCAGCTCCCTCCCGGGACAGGCGATGGGGCAGGCTCTCAGCAGAAACTCCAGACTCCAGGGGAGCAGAAGCTGTGGCAAGGGCCTCGCCATCTCTGGCCTCCACTAGGCCCAGCCAGGACCAGTCACCCCGGAAGCCGCTCTGGACCACAGCCACGGGTGGCTCAGCCGTGGCAAGACGCTGGGCATCCGTCTTGTCTCACCGTCCTCCTCCCAATGTCCCTGCCCTCACCGCCCTGCATCCCTGGTAGAAGGAGATTCCGCCCGCCCCACCCCTCTCCAGAGCTCAGGGCAGTCCAACCTCCTGCCCCCCTCTCCCCTCCCCCCCTCCAAGGCAAGGGACAGGCCCACAGGCTCCCTCCCCGCTTTCCTCGCCACAAACATGCAGCCCTGCTGCCTCCCCCAGGGAGCCTTTGATCCAGCTCAGGCGCCGCTCCAGTAGGAGGTGGACAGGAGGCAGCTGATCGATGTCTCTCTCTCAGCGATGTTTCTGCCTCTCTCTCCCTGAGAGTCTCTGCCCCTGCGCTCTGCTCCCCGGGCCCTTTCAACCTGCAGCCTCACAGACACCCCGCCTGCCTGCCGTCTGTGGTGGGAACATCCCCGGTGTCTCACCGCTGGGTCAGACCCAACCTGGGGTTGGCACCCTCGGGACTTGGGCTCCGGCCAGGAAAGAATTCAAGGTCCAGACCAGAACTGGAGGAGAACGTGTACAGTGGTACCTCGAGATACGAGTGCCCTAACATACGAGATTTTTAAGATACGAGCCGTCGAGCGAGCGATTTTTGCTTTGAAATACGAGCAACAGTTGAGATAGGAGCAATCGCGAGGATCGGCCGGCTGCACACGACCCACCAGTTTACCGCGACTCGAGCGTCTCATAGTTTCCCACACCTCAAGGTTACGGAACGAATTAAACTCGTATCTCGAGGTACCACTGTATTGGGAAAGTCACAGCGGAGGAGAAGGGATTCCTAGAAGAAATGGGCGTCGGCAGCGAGTTATGGAGGCAAAGGAAGGGCCTTGGAGCTGGGAGGGAGGAAGCTAGTGGCTCTCTGCCTGGGGGGTGGGGGGAGGGGGAGGGAGAGCCCCCTGGGTCCCTCTCACCCTCTCTGTGAGCCGTGGGAAACCGCAGGGACCTCAGAGGCCCTTCGGCCCTTCTTCCGGGGTCTGCTCTGTGTCAGGCGCCCGCAGGCCCCTGAACCTACAAGGTGGCCCTCCCCAGGCTTCTGGGCGCGTGTCCAGGGCCTGGGCAGGAATGCAGCTGGGCTCTGCATCCCAGCGGATTGCAAAACCCTGGCCGTAACCCCCGCCCCCCTGCCTGTCTCCCTCCAGCCCCCGCCCCGCCCCCAGAGGTTCCCTGGAGTCCCTGGGGGAGGGCCAGCGGGCCTGTCCGGTGACAGTGTTTGGCTTTATTCTGACCGAGGGCGATTCTTTCCTCTCCTCGCCTGTGCTTTCTTTTAATGACTTTTTGGAGCGGCGCCTGAGCTGGATCAAAGGCTCCCTGGGGGAGGACAGCAGGACTGCGTGTTTGTGGCGAGGAAGGCGGGGAGGGGAGCCTGTGGGCCTGTCCCTTGCCTTGGAGGGGGGCGGGGAGAGGGGGGCCAGGAGGTTGGACTGCCCTGAGCTCTGGAGAGGGGAGGAGTGGGTGGAATCTCCTTCCACCAGGGATGCAGGGCGGTGAGGGCAGGGACACTGGGAAAAGGACGGTGAGAGCAGATGGATGCCCAGCGTCTTGCCATGGCTGAGCCACCTCGGGGCTGGAACTTGGGGTCCCAGTGGACCCCTGCCTTCAGGACAACCTGAAAATCTGCTCGGGTGAGGAAGAGGGTGAGGAGCCTGGGACCGTCTCTGCAGCCTCTGGCTTCCTTCTCTCTCCCACGGGACCCACCAATTCCCCGGCTGGGAAGCGCCTCTTGTTTGGGGTTCTTGGCACCGAAGGGAAGGGAGGCGCTCCTCAGGAGCAGCTGCGCCAAAGGTGCCAGGAGGGGAGAGGTGGGCGCCTGCGGGTGGCGCCTGGAGCAGCCTCGGGAGGCCAGGCAGGTGGTAAACAGGCGGGAGGAGGCTCCCCCCGGGAGCATTGCTGCTGCTGCTGTTGTTTGGGAGAAGCATGAAGCAGCCACTGGGAGGCACCGGGGCCCGGAGAGCCGCAGGGAGTGTCACCCAGGCAGCCCACGGAGCCCTGCAGTCCCCAGAGCCTGTGTGACTGGCCCATGTGGCTGTGCCCACTCCCCTCCAGACAACGCTTGCACATGCCTCTCCACACCCCCTGCACACATACCTCTGCACACACATCCCTGCACTGCCCTCTGCACACACCCTGCACACATACCTCTGCACACACATCCCTGCACTGCCCTCTGCACACACCCTGCACACATACCTCTGCACACACATCCCTGCACTTCCCTCTGCACACACCCTGCACACACATCCCTGCACTTGCCTCTGTAAACCCTCCCTGCACACACACATATGCACACACTCTTGCACACACACCTTTGCATATACCTCTGCCCACACCTTGCACACACACCCCTGTACACACACATGCACACACCTTGTACTCACAACCCTGCACATACCCTGTACACCCCTGCACACTCCTCTGTACCCATACCTGTGCACAAATACCCTGCACACATATCTCTGCATACACATGCACACAATGCCCTCCAGCACCCAGAATTCTCAGTGAGGCCACAGTGTGTGGAGGAGCAGAAAATCTGATCCCAGTCCCAGTTTCACCATGTCTTGGCTCATGACTCTGGTCTGACACATAACCCCGCTGAGCCTCAGTTTCCCCATCTGCCAGGTGGAGCCAGGATTCTCGCCCTCCCTCTGGATTCTCTCCAGACTTGACCTGGTGTCAGTTTGGTATGTCACCCTTATTCTCCCCATGTAGTGGAGGAAACTGCCTCTCAGTGAGGGTAGGGGACTTCCCCAAGGACCTGGACTGGACTCACATTCTGCCCCCAGGTGTCGCATGGACCTATTCTTTGCCTATTCAGCCACGTGTGCCATGTGTGTAAGCAACTGCAAGCACGCACACCACACGCACACAGAGGCACAGGTGAGACAGTGCTCATGGCACCAGGCGAGATGCTCTTCCTGCGCTCAGGCTGAGCAAGTCCCACCTCCCTGCCTTCCTAGTGTGTTTGGCTACAGTACCCTGTTTCCCCGAAAGTAAGACATCCCCCCAAAATAAGACCTACTTCCCATTTTGCCCCCCGCTGTCATATAAGGCACCCCCCCAAATAAGACCTCCCCGATCATAAGGCCTCCCCCGAACATAAGGCCTCCTCGGAATATAAGGCCCTCGAAGCTACCGTCAGGCATCTGACTCCTGATTTAAAGAGACCTCGCACTGCCTGAACAGCTCCGGCTGCGCTGCAGCCAATCAGTGAGCTGGTTTGTGATGACAACTACTACTGTACGGTAGACAAGTAATAAATTTCCTCTTTTTTTTTGTTCAACAATAAATGTGCACCGTCTTCTTCTTCATGGAAAAATAAGACATCCCCTGAAAATAAGACCTAGCGCATCTTTGGGAGCAAAAAACTAATATAAGACACTGTCTTACTTTCGGGGAAACAGTATATCAGAATCCAGCGGAACCACAGGCGCTGTGACTGCTGTTGACCAAGGACCCGGGGCCTCGCAGCCTGGTGAGGCCGCCAAGTACCACATCCTTCCCACCTCTCCACCCGCCATCCTCTGGGCTAACCGGTGTCACGGAGCCACAGGGTGGCTGCTGCAGCCCCGGGCACCGTGTCTGCCTTCCAGCACGAACGCAGGGGAGCGGCGCCCGAAGAAAAAGCTCCTTCCACCCCTGGCCCGTCTCTGAAGACACCAAAGCTCTCCCAAATGTTCCCACTCAGACGGTCCCTTCTGTCTCATTGCTTGGAACTGGGCCGTGGCCACCTGCAGCCGCAAGTGCGGCCGGGAAGAAAGGATCTGGCGAAGGTGCCCAGGCCCATTGATCAGGGAGGCCAGGGGCACCCCCAGGCCTGGTGTGAGTGACGTGGGGACTCTGATGGGCCGGAGGCGGGGCGGGGAGGCCCGTGAAAATGCCTGGCCCTGGTGCCAGGGGCCCTGAGCTCCCTCCTGCATCCGTCCTCCAGGGGGCAATGTGAGGACAGAAGACGCAGAAGGCACAGGGGTTTGAGCTGCCTGGAGGGAGGAAAGGGGACCCCGGATTCAAGGGCAGCTGTGCCCACAAGGGCAACCAGCCCGGCGGAAAAAGGCCCGCCCCGGACAGATCACCGGAAGCTGCAGGGGGGGTGCTGGCCTGCGGGGCCTGGCCCGGGCACCAGACACTTGATCACAGTGTCCTGGGTCCCCCGAAACCCAGACAGGGACTGCAGCCGTTTCCAACCCGCTTCTTCCCCCCGTGACAGCGGCGGCGGTTCGGGAAGAGGGTTTGTGGAGGCTGCTGGCTGCCAGGCACCTTCGGAAATAAAAGGGAACGCGTTTACCCTTTAGTGAACCAAAGCTGAGGGTGAAGCGCCATGGCTGAGGGCGGAGGCCCGGCCCTCAGAGCTCCCTCCTGTATCCGGGGACCCTCCGGGGACCCTCCTTTCCTGGGAGGCATGTCCCTGCCGGGTTCTGTCCCAGAGCTGCCTCTGCCGGGTTCTGCTGGCGCCTGGGTGCCCATGAGCTGGGGCCAGGACCTGGGTGCCCGTGGGAAGGGCCCGGCCTGAGGCGAGGCCAGGGTCACCGGGTGCAGCACGTTAGCAAACACTGGGGCTCCCGGGCGGCGGCCCCAGCCAGGCAGCTGTCACACACGTCCCTCCTGCCAGGCACGCCTCACCCTGCTGGCCGCCTGCCTCCCTGCACGGCCTCTCGCTGTCCGCTCGGCCCTCGTCCGCCTCCAGACCTGGGAAGGGAGGCCTCCGGGTCTCCATTCAGCGCTCACTGCCTGTGAACCTTAAAGAAAGTCGCTTTGCTATGCTTTTTTTTTTAAATATATTTCATTGATTTTTTTACAGAGAGGAAGGGAGAAGGATAGAGAGTTAGAAACATCGATGAGAGAGAGACATTGATCAGCTGCCTCCTGCACGCCCCCTTCCTGGGGATGTGTCCGCAACCAGGATACATGCCCTTGACCGGAATCGAACCTGCAGGACCTTCAAGTCCGCAGACGGACGCTCTATCCACTGAGCCAAACCGGTTTCGGCTTGGTACGCTTTTTAAAAACAACTTTACATGTTTGTTTGGCTTTATTATTTTGTCTTGTGTTTGTATTTGACTTTATACAACCCTAAACCGTGTCAAGAAGAAAAGAGAAGCTACGGTAAGAGGAAAGGGCTGCGGGCGTTGCGGTGAGCATACACACACACACACACACACACACACACACACACACACACACGACAGCGTGCACACACGCCCGACAGCGTGCACCCACACCTGCAATCCGTGCTGACAGGGTCACACAGGCAGACTCGCTTTGTCTCGGCTGTCACCTGACCCGCTCTCATCCATCAGCGTGACCTGTGGAACTTTCCATGTCGATACAAACATCCCCGCCCTATCTAGCCTAATGGCTGGGCGGTTCTCCACGGGGAGATGGATTATAATCTAACCGGCATGTTCTCTATTAATGGACACGATGATTCTTTCCAATTTTTTTTCTTTCGTTTTTACAAAAAAAAAATATCGGATGAATATTCATGTACAGAGCTCTTTGCCCACTTGTCCGATTATCGCTTTAGATCTGGAGTTGGTGAGCACGTGTAAAACGGGGGTGCTTTTTACCAAATTGGCCTTCAGAAAGACTCTCCATGTATACTTTGAACCAAGAGTAACAATACAGATAAATAATAGTCTCTACTGTAGCTTCCTCGCCTGGCACAGCTGTAAGCACTTTATTCCAATCACTCACTTAACCTCCCACACGCCGCCAGGTGTGTGCGATCAGGGCCCATTTCACAGACGAGGAAAGTGAGGCTGGGGAAGTTCATGTCAGTGGCCAAGGGTCAGGAGGTGCAGAGCCTTCATTTCTGAAGGTGCCCGTGTCCCCACACTCCTGCCAACACCAGAAGGAGCATTTCTAATCTAATGGGGGGGAGGGGGGAGAGAGGAATCTCACTGTTGCTTTTATTTTCATTTTCGTGGCTGGTAAAGTAGACTTTTTCCATGTGTCCATCCGTCACTCTTAGGGACCCTATTAGGAAGTACTTCTTCACGTCTTTGTCTCACTGTCCAGCCTGGCCACTCCTCCTTTTATTGAGTTGTGTGACCCTCCCTGCACCTACTACAGAAACCAGCCCTTGGTGCCCTGGCCAGCGTGGCTCAGTAGTTAGAGCACCAATCCTCACCCTGGAAGGTCGTGGGGTCGATTCCGGTCAAGGCCACGTTCCTGGGTTGCAGGTTTGATCCCAGCCCCGGTCAGGGTGTGCGTGGGAGGCAACCAATCAATGCAGGTGTCTCTCTCACCTCAGTGTTTCACTCTTTCTCCCTCCTCTCTCTTTTTCCCCTCCCCTCCCTCTCCCTTCCACTTTTTCTAAAACACAATGGAAAAAATATCCTAGGGTGAGGTTTAACACGAAAATCAAAAATAAATCCACCTTTTATCTTATGCTCCTCCCTTCACAGCTCGGCCTTTGGAGAGAGGGTGTACCGCCCTCCCCGCTTCCCCCGGGCCCGGACAGAGCCGGATCCCAGTGGCGGGACTTCTCCTCGTCCAGACGAGACTCTGAGCTCTGGATGGGGCACCACTCCCTTATCTTGGGCTGCCCCCTCGGCCTGAAATCACAACTCGCTCTGTCTGCAACGGGCAGGGGGTATAGAATGGGCATCATCTCCCTTGCTGTCCAGGTGGCCTGGTGAGGCAGATGGGGTGTAGTGGCCTCTTCTTTGCAAAGGAGGAAACTGAGGTTCCAAGGCACCTGACATTGAGCCCCGTGGTCCAAAGCTCACTGTTCCAGCTCTGGTGGGCAGCCCTGATGGGAGGCCCAGGACAGAATTTCCTGTCTGGAGAGGAAGGGTCCTCCCAGGCCCGAGTCCAACATGCCCCCGCCCCTCCCCCAGCAGGTCTGCACCCACCCCTCACCTGCCAGGCTGCCTCCTGGGGCCTCCCAGCTGGACTGAGCTGGGGAGGGGAGGGAGGGAGGGAGGGAGGGAGGTGGCACAAGGGCCCCTTTGTGCCTGTTGCTAGGGCCTGGCTGTATTTGCTCAGCCTCGGTAAACAGGAGGTGCCTGGAGGCCCGCTCTGTTATGACAACTTAAAGAGCATTTTCTTTCCTTCCTGAGGCCGGTCAGGCCGGGGCTGCTGGAGGTGACTCCCCACCTCCCCGGGGCTTCCCCGGAGCTGAGCTGCCAGTGTCCTCATCGGAGGTCACTCAGCTCACCCCTGCCGGGCTCAGGGCTGGGAGGGAGACCTGGAGGCCTGGGAGGGGAGGTGGCCCAAGCCCAAGGTCACAGAGGAGGGGCAGGCCCGGTCGCCGAGGTTCCGTCTTCTGCACAGAACGGGGGGGCGGGGGGGAGTAGCCACCTGTCCCTGACACCCTGAGCGTCAGCACGGGGCTCAGCCCCAGCCCCTCCCCGCCTCACCCCCTCCCGCCTGGGCCGGAGAACGCCCAGGCCCACGGGAAAGTTTTATGAGAGTTCACGTGAATCCAATTTTTGAGGACCTGCCCAGAAGCGAGATCACAACAGACGGAGAAAATGCTCTGGAGAAAGGCAGTTTTGCAGCTTTTTTTTTTTCACAGGAAAACCAAAGAGAGCCCTTAACCGGTTTGGCTCAGTAGATAGAGCGTGGGCCTTCGGACTGGAGGGTCCCAGGTTTGATTCCGGTCAAGGGCATGTACCTTGGTTGCGGGCATATCCCCAGTAGGAGGCAGCTGGTCGATGTTTCTCTCTCATCGATGTTTCTGGCTCTCTATCCCTCTCCCTTTCTCTCTGTAAAAAATCAATAAAATACATTTTAAAAAAATCAAAGAGAAAAGAAATTAAAGGAGGGAGCCTACGAAGCTGCAGGAAATCCCCTGGTGGTGTATTAAGGCCGGAGAAAGCAGAGCGAGGAGCCCTCCAGGGCGGGATAAAAAGAAAATGGAAAAACACATACTTCTTTTGCATCGCTGGCTGCGGAGAGTTAACAATTAACGTTTACAGCACAGGGACGTGGCACGCGGGCATCGAGATAACAAAGAGGGGTTGTGTGGTCCCTGCGCCGATGCAGGCGGCTGTGCCCGGAGGGGTCTGGAAAAGAAATGACTCTGACCTTTCCGAGCAGATGCGCACGGACAGTAGGCAGGCGGCGTAAGGTAAAGCGCGGCCTTTGCTGAGAAGCTATAGGGCGAGGACGTGACTGCCCGCCACGTCTGCCCAGGCAGGAATTTGAGATCAGATCATCCTGGGTGGTTCCTTCTGGTCACCACGCTCGTCGGTCCTGGCACTCGGTCCCCTGAGCTCGCCAGGTCGGCTTTTCCATTCATACCGCCATCACTGGGGTGCGTGGGGGAGGCCAGGCCCCTGGAGGTGGGGGACAACCCAAAATGTGGTCATCTTTAAGACACTAATGTCGCCTTAGACGGTCTGGCTCAGTGGATAGAGCGTCGGCCTGCAGACTGAAGGGTCCCAGGTTCCATTCCAGGCTATGGGCTCGATCCCCAGTGGTAGGGGCGTGCAGGAGGCAGCCGATCCATGATTCTCTCTCATCACTGATGTTTCTGTCTTTCTCTCCCTCTCCCTTTCTCTCTGAAAGCAATAAAAATATATTTTTTTAAAAAAGACTCTCGTGTCTTATGAAACCAAGACACGTCAAGGCAGCCTTCTGAGAATCGTGGCATTAGTTTGAATGCTTGCAACTAACAGATTACCACTTTTAACGAGCCTGCCAGGGCGCTATCACAGTGGTAGCTGCGCACTAGTTTTAGGATTTATGGGGGAGGCGGGGGGTTATATAGGATTGAAATGAGCTTCCTTCAGCCCCGCAGACAGCTCAGCTGTGCCTCGGGCTGTCACCTCCTCCGGAGAGAATGCCGAAGGGTTACCACTGAGGCCCTCGGTTCACCAGAGGCCCAGCCCAGGGAGGCGGGTGGCCAGGGCTCCTGTGTGACCTTCAGCCAGCGCCACCCTCCCTGGCTCCTTCCTCTGCGGGCGGGGCGGACTGTGCTCTGGGCTCGGCCTCTCCTGCCTGGGGTCCCTGCTCAGCCTGCCCTCCCCAGGGGACCCAGGAGAGCTGAGGGGGGCAGGGGAAGCTTTGGGAGTTAGAAGCTGATTTCTGGGGGCACCCATGGCCCTTGAGCAGGTGCCGAGAGGCCTCCGCCAGGCGGGAGTTCCTGCCAGCCCAGCCCTGCTGCCCACACCCGCGCTCCGCAAACAAAGGCCGTGCACCTCGGCTGGCAGGCCGCACAGGGAATCCTTTGAGGAACGGAGTGGATTTCCTCAAAGGTGGAGGCGGGCTCTCCTGGAGAGGCCCCTGACCCGGGGCCACCCCGCCCTGGCACCCGGCCCACCGCCCCGGGCCGGGCCCGGGATGGCTGCGAGCCCGGCCCCGCGTGATCTAAAGGAGCCGCTGAGCTCCAGCCTGGCAGGGAAGGTCAAAGGGGCACGGGAGGGAGAGGAGAAGTGGCATCGGCGGTCACAGAAGATAACACTGAACAGCGGGCTCTTCGGAGCCAGGACCGTGACGTGGAACCACATCCTGGATGGGCAGTGGGGCGGGGTGGGGGATGGGGGGGTTTCAGGGGAAATCTGAACGGAACGGGTGCTGTCAGTCATCTTAGAAAGGCTGGCCATGAAAGGGGAGTGTCTTAGGGGCGAGGAGAGGGCATGATTTTCTCCTCTCCCGACTCACGTTTTTCTCTCCGAGGCCTGAAGCGGCCTGGCGATGGGTGAGGCTGCGGGGAGGCCGGCGGGCAGCCAGGAGGCAGAGACAGGCTGGGCTGGGTGTCTCGCCGCTGCTGGGAGGCCACAGCCGGAGCCCAGAGCACTGGACGGTTTCTGGGACCGTCAGGATCCAGGACCATCTCCAGGAGCCCTCAGCCTCGGGGCAGGCGCCTCTGTTCTCCTCACTCTGGGAGGGGAGCAGCCTGAAGAGAGCCAGGTCCCCCTGTGTCTCGGCCGCCGAAGGCAGACAGCGGGCAGACAGCGGGGGCAAGACTGAGGCAAAGCGACCCAGCAGGAGACCAGACGGAGACGGTGAAGACGCTCCATAATAACACCGCAAAGCACCATGTGGCCACGCTTCCGCTGTGTGTCCATGAAAGCCCAGCACTCATTCACACCCGCACATCTTCTGCAATGCAGCTTTCTCCGAGACCGGTGTGGCTCAGTGGATAGAGTGCCGGCCTGCGAACTGAAAGGTCCCAGGTTCGATTCCGGTCAAGGGCAATGTCCCTTGGTTGCAGGCACATCCCCAGTGGGGGGCGTGCAGGAGGCGGCTGATCGATGTCTCTCTCTCTCATCGATGTTTCTAACTCTCCCTCCCTATTCCTTCCTCTCTGTAAAAAATCACTAAAAATATATTTTACATAAATAAATAAATAAAAATAAACAGCCGAAACTGGTTTGGCTCAGTGGATAGAGCGCCGGCCTGCGGACTGAAAGGTCCCGGGTTCGATTCCGGTCAAGGGCATGGACCTTGGTTGTGGGCACATCCCCAGTAGGGGGCGTGCAGGAGGCAGCTGATAGATGTTTCTATCTCTCTCCCTTCCTCTCTGTGAAAAATCAATAAAATATATTTTTTAAAAAAATAAACAAACAAATAAATAAAATGGCGGCTTTCTCCCCAGTTCTTTGCACAGGCTCCTCGGACTCATCTCCGGCTGCGCCCCTGCAGATTTCTGTGCGTTTTCTTGAGTTCCCAGCCTGATGGCCGCAGGCCTCACCTGGGTCCGGGCCTCCGCTCGGCCATCAGGAGAGCGGGGTTGGCACAGGGCCGGCGGGTGTCGGAGGATAATTAAAAACCAGGTTCTTCACTCCGCCTCCGGCGCAGCATTAAAAACCGCAGCGGGCGAGGGCCCACAGAGCGCTGGGCGGCGGAGGCTGGCCCAGGACTGCCCTCCTCTGCACCCGAGAAGGCGGAGAGCCCGCACCCACGGGCAGGCCGGCCTCCCTGGCAGCCCTGGCCTCTCCCCGACCTTCCACGCAGACTTCTCGGTCGCTGTGGTCAGGAAGCACGGAAAGAAAGCACTGGCTTGTTTTCCAGGAAGAAAGGGAGAGAAAGCACGAAACACCGCTGTTTCAAGAAGACAGGCTTTGTCCTTGGGCTGCCTTAGAGGTTGGGGGGCGGGGGATGGAGAGGTGGCAGGGGGAGGTTGGAGCAGAAGGACCTGCAAAATTATTTGTTGGAGCTAAAAAGACGGGAAGGCTTCACCTCTCATGGGACCTTCCAGAATCTGGATGAGCTCTCTGACCCCTCCTGCCCTGGGTGCTGGTCCATATCTGGGCGGTGAAGACCTAAGCCCCTCCCCTCGGGAGCTTGGAGAAGTCTCCGGGAGAGGGTGAAGATGGAGGTTCCAGGGAGGTAACGCCAGGTGTCCCAGAGTGGGGCTGAGTGTGGAAGGGGAATGAGCAAGTGACACCCCTGGCACAGCTCTCCTGGGTCACTGCCACCCACACCAGGATGCAGGGACGCCGGGCGGCGTGTGAGAACCACGGGTGTCCCAGCATCTTCTGGAAACTTGGTGCTGAATCCATGGTGAAGACCTAAGAGAGGGAGCAGTGAGGGCTATCAGAGGGACAAGGCTGGGGGCACAGGTTCAGCCTTCAGACCTTGATACGGAGATGGGGGATGGAGGTGGGATAGAGGGGCTGCAGACTCCTCCCCGCTCAGACCCCGCTCTGGGTTCAGTGAGGGGCACCCTGATCCCCCAGCTCACCTCCCCCGAGGGTTCTCTGGTCACCCTGACGCTCTAATGCCGCCCAGACCTTCTCTGCGCCATGGCCCCTGGCAGGGTGCCTGGAAGCTGGCACCGGACCACATTCTCGCTTCCTGCTCAGGAATGTGCCCGCCGTGACGTGTGGTGTGAAAAGGCAGCTGCTCAGGCCGCCCCAGCCTCGACCTTCGGTTGAGGTCATTTCCTCTTCTCACTTGTTCCGTGAAGAAACTGTCCCCAGGTGAGTGGGCAGACTGGCACCACTCCTCCAGGGAGAAGATTGGTGCAAATTAAAGAGTAGAACGCAGAGCCCTGGAGGCAGATGATCTCAGGACTGGCTATGACCTAGGCAGCTGCGTAAACCCTCTGACCCGCCCTTGAATCTGCTGAACTGACTAGCGTTCTCGTTTTTCTTAATAGTCACAAATGGATGATTAGTTCATTATCTGAGGTCTAATGTACCTTAGATCAGGCATTGGGAGCAGCTTCGGAGATGACCTTGCGAGAAAGCTGACCAGTGGCATAAAAGCTGTCACATGTACCTGTGAACCACATCGAAGCATTCATTCATTCATTCACTCAGCCATCCTTCCATTATTCCTCCTACCTTCACTTACATGCTTTTCCCCTCTCCATCATTTTATCTTTTCCTGTTTCCTTTCTTCCTTCCATTCATCCTTTCTCTGTTCCTTCCTCTCTTCCATATTTCCATCCTCCTTCCATCCACCCTTCAATCTTTCCATCCATCTACCCATCCATCCAACCATTCAACCAACTATCCATTCATCTAACCATCTATACATACATACATTCTTTATCCTTACAACCTTCCGTTCAATACGTATTTTTCTTTCCTTCCATTCACCCGTCATTCCTTCCTTTCATCCTAATTCCTTTGGTATATCTATATATTCATTTTTTCCTTACTTTCATCCATCCATTTATCATCTCCCTCTTTCTTTCATCCTTCTATTTGTCCACCCATCTTTTCTATCAATCAATATATTCATTGATTACATATTTATGGACACCTACTTGAACTAGACATGTGATTTAATTTAAATATTGGAATTTATAGTCATGTTCAATCTGTATAAACCATGAGCCTATTCTAGAACTATCTCATAAGGAAGAGAGACATCCAAATATTTAAGGTATAATGTAAGAAACATGTTTACAAAAAGTTGTATAAGTCTGAGGGGGGAATTGCCAATTCTGGGGTGGTTAGGACCGGTTTCCCTGGATGTTCTTGAGCTTTGAGGAACAGATGTGTATCATGCAGATAAGGGAGGCCCTTGTACATTCCAGGCCAAAAGAATGGAATGTGCAAAGGCAGCGGGCATGGAAAGAATATGGCAGCTCCTGAACTATAAGGGGAATGTTGTATAGCAGGAAGAGGGGAGTATGGAGAGGGAGGAGGCAGGGGTCCAGAGTTCAAGCGCCATGCAGGCTCTGTTGAGGAATTTGAACTCTATCCCGAGGACAATGAGGATCCCTGGGAAAGAAAGACTCCAGCGGAAGGAATGGAATGGTGTGGGTGGTAGGAGGGTGCGGCTGGAGACAGACTAGTAGGTAAGAGGGGAGAGAAGATGTGGCCTGGCTGAAGGGATGGAGTTCAGATGGAAAGAGTGTTGGAGTTGAGAGTTATTTAGGAGGCACAGGTATCAGATGAACAGGAGATGAAGGTGGTGACGCTGAGGGGATTCCTAGCAGATGTTCAGGGACGATGTTACTGGAGCTAGGAACGTGTGAGCAGGAGGAGGGATGGGAGGGCAGAGGATGAGTTTGGGTTCACTTAGGAAGAATATACGTCCTGAAGGAGGGGTCCAGCTGTTGTATCATAAATCACTGCCACCAGTATATGCACAGATCAAACACAGACTAAGTTGGCCTTTACTGCCTATTAGCTCATCTGGCCTCCACCACTGCCCTCAGACCAAGGCTGGTACTCATTCTTTCTCACTCACTCACTCACTCACTCTCTCACTCATTCACTTACTTGTAGGCTCTAGGATACACAGCCAATTGGCCATCAAAGTCCCTGGTGATAGCAACTGCCATTCGAAAGTTTAGGAGTCTACGAGGTGAAGCAACCTGCCCACAGCTACACAGTCAGGAGGTGGCCAGGCCAGAGCCAAAGCTGAGACTCCCAGGACCTGCTGGGCCGGGGAATAGAACTGAGTGAAGATTGCTGACTCAGCTCTCCAGGAAGTTCCAGGACTGGGTGACTCAGCAAATGGCTTTTCTGCTGCAGCCATTTTCTGCAGAGCAGAGAGGGGACACAATGAGACAGCCAGGTGTCCGTGGCCTGAGCTTCCACTGCCCAGGAGGGAGATGGCTTGGTTTCCGCTCCCCCTTCCTACTGGAAGAGAGACTCCCCCCGCCCCCAATCCATCCTGTCTCTGCTGCTTCCTGCTCCCAACCCTAAGTTCCCACCACACCCTCACTTGGCAACACCTCTATCCTTAGCCAGACTTCCTGCTGTGTTTTACCCTGGACTGTCTATAGGGTCTGAGATATGTCATTTGGCCACTGAGTTGCCTGCATTACCTTCTCTGTAAAATAGGGCCACCGGAGCTGTGGACTAGAGCAGGCTTTGTGAACCATGGCAGGCCTGTCAGGGTTTGCTTGGTGGAACACAAGCTGAGGCCAGTACAGTGTCAGGCCCCAACCATGACAATAGATGCTCATATTTCTTGTGCCCTAACCATGTCTGAACTCTTCCCAGGTATTTTTCTACTTTACTAGTGTCTACAAAGTAGGTCCGATTACTATCCTTCTTGTCTGTAGATGAGGAAACTGAAGCACATAGAGGTTAAGTAATTTATCCAAGGTCACACAGCTGTTAAGTAGGACTAATCTAGGCTCTAATCTTCACATGCTTATACACTGTGCTGTGATCTCTCTGGAGGCTCTCTCTTGGGCACTGCCTCTTAAATAAGGAAGCAGCACACACTAGACGTGGGAGGGGGTGTGGAGCAGGAGCTAGACATCATCACTATGGAGGAGAAATGGCCTGGGAACATGGTATTGGTGGGGATTCTGGGAATCCCCTTTCCCTCTCTCCATCTGGTTGACTCCTACCTACCTCTTCGGACTTAAGTCATGGGTCTCCTTTCGGGACCAGCGCCCCCAAACCCATGCTCTGGAGCACAGATGACTCTGCTTCACAGCTGATTACCTCATTGCACCCAGCACCTTCTCTGCACCAGGCACCAGGCACCAGGCTATGTATTTGACATGTTCTCTCACTGAATCCTCAGAGCCATCGTCAGTACTTGGCTTGGCTGGGGAGGGGCTTCTGGGGGCAGGAGCAGAGCCCCCTGGAGCCAGCTTGAGAGGAAGAGAGCATTTTGGGGAAGCCCCAGGGGGTCTGAGGGAAACCTGGTCTCAGAAGACTGCAGTCAGACACCAGGAAGATGAAAGAACCCATATATCTTCTCTACGTCTCTCTCTGACACTCGGAGGCCACAGTGTTTCATCATGACCCCTCTCTCTGATCCTGTGACCCCTGGGACAGAAATATGCTCAGTGTAGGAAGGACTCCTCTGGGTCAGGACTGTTCAAACATGCAGAGGTTGCTCCGGCAGACAGTGATGATGGGCAAGCAGTGGTGGAAACGTGTGGAGGTGCACGCTCTGATGGGAGATTGAGCCCCATCGGTCTTTTAAGAGCCCATCCATTTGAGCCACTTGGCTCTGATATCTCATATTTCCAAATGCCTCCTCAATGTCTCCACCAGGAGGTTGCATGGACATCTTGAAAAGAACACATTGGAAACTGAGCTCGTGTCTGTCCCCCGAAACCTGCTCCTCCCACAGCTTTCCCCATCTCAGTTGATGGCAACTCCATCATTCCAGTTGTTCCCGTCATTCTCAACTCCTCTCTCTTCCATCCCCAATTGATCTTTCCAGAAGTCCTGTGGGTTATACCTTCAGAATCTGTCCAGAATCTGTTTCCTCCATTGCCCTGACTACCAACCTGGTGCAATGACTCCATTGCCTTGGCTCCCACCCACTCCAGAGCAGAAGTTGGTCAATACAATGGCTCCCAATGACCTAGTCCCATCTCACTTCCTTCCTGACTATTCCTTGCTATTCCTCCAGCACACCAGGCATACACCCCTCTCATGGCCTCCTCACTAGCTGGTCCCTCAGTCTAGAGCCTCTTCCCCA
>PVJN01013168.1:0-49894 GCA_004026805.1 Lasiurus borealis | reverse complement strand
GGGGAGGAGGAGAAAATAGTCTGTCTCATATAAGCAAAATATGAGGGACTTCATCACCACTAGGTTTCCCTAACAGAAAATGCTACAGAAGTCTTTCAAGTTGAAATGTAAGGACACTACAGAGCAATACAAAAGCATATTGAAAAATAAAATTTGCTTGTAAAAGTAAATATACAGAAAAATAAACAATGCTACACTACTCTAACGGTGGTTTGTAAATCACTTATAGTACTAATAAAGATGTTAAAAGACAAGTATAAAAATAATGATGACAATTAAAATATGACTGAAAAAAGTAAATATTATACCTGCATCATTAAAATATGCTAATGACTATTTATATACTGAAAAATTATTGCCATTGATAAATGACTTTCTTAAGGAAACAAAGTATATCAACCTCATTAAGTAATGTTATATCATAGAACAGAGAGCATCTTCATTGGGAAAATTAGATATAGACTGGGCATGTTAGCTTTCACATGTATCTTGATCAATCCTTAATTAAATGGGATGATAAAAATTTGATTCTGGACCTGAAAACAGTAAGGTCCAATAAATAAAATTATAAAGGACATATTACACATTTAAAAATGTGTAACTGAAAAGACCAGGGGATTTATCAAATTCACTACTTTCATGTTACAGTTGAGTAAATCATCCAATGAGGCAAAAACATTTATTTAAATTCTCATACATATTACTAACAAAGTTGAGACTACAATACTAATTTCCTAGGAAGATATTTTTCTATCACAGAAGCTCATCATGTCAATCAGAATGAAAAATACCAAAATTAAAATAGGATTCTTACTTTAGAATAATTAACAAATAGTTTTCAGTTAATTTTACTGGGAGACAATATAGTTCCCTCCTCCTCTTCCACCTCCTCTTCTTCATCTTAATCTTCTAATTACTATGTGGCTGTTTATAATAATTTGATTTCTAACTAACTGGCCTTATTCATACATATTTAAAATATATTTTCCATACTCTAGATCTACATGCATGTATAATTTTTCTACAATATAGTAATTAAAATAAAATATATTAAAATTAAAATCTTGTTATAAAAAATTAGCCATTACTTTCTGCATTTCTATTGCATCTTTACAAAATCTATTATGTTTACCTTGTGGCCAATATATCTCTCCTCTCATTATAAAACACTAGAGGCCCAGTGCACGAAAATTCATGCATTGTGGCGGGATGTGGGGGCGGTCCATCAGCCTGTCCTGCACCCTTTCTCAGTCTGAGATCCCTTAAGAGATGTCCCACTGACTGTGTAGGCCCACTTTTCAGGGCCCAAGCAAAGTGTGACTTCCCACTGCAGGAGGCAATTGGTGGGCAAATTGGGAGCTGGCAAGTCACTGGCCCTGCCCCTAATCACTCCTCTACTGCTAGTTGCCACCATCCCTTCCCTCTGCCTGCTGGTACATTCCTTAGCTGGCCTGGCACCTCCTGCTTGCTGGCCCTGCCCCCTGCCAACTGGTCGTTCCACTGTTTGGTTGATCTGTATATTAGGCTTCTATTATATAGAACTAGAGGCTCAGTGCACAAAATTTGTGCACGGAAAGGGGTGTCCTTCAGTTCAGCCTGCTCCCTCTCCAATCTGGGACCCCTTGAGGGATGTCTCACTCCCTATTTATGCCCCATCTTAACTGGATTGGGCCTAAATGGGCAGTCAGACATCCCTTGCACAGTCCAGGACTGCTGGCTCCCAATTGCTCATCTGCCTGCCTTCCTGATTGCCTCTAACAACTTCTACCTGCCAACCTGATCACTCCTTAACCAGTCCCCTTCCAGCCAGATTGATGTCTAACTTCTCCCCTGCCAGCTTGTTTGCCCTTAACTGCCCTCCCCTGTGGGCCTGGTTACCCCTAACTGCCCTTTCTTACAGGTTTGATCACCTCCAACTTCCCTTCCCTGCTGGCCTGATTGCCCACAACTGTCCACCCTTGCAGGACTGGTACCTGCCAACTTCTCTCCCCTGCTGGCCATCTTGTGGTGGCCATCTTGTGTCCACATGGGGGCAGGATTTTTGGACCACATGGGGGAAGCCATCTTGTGTGTTGGAGTGATGGTCAATCTGCATATTACTCTTTTATTAGATAGGATATATACCTGCTGAATGGGTGGGAGCCAGCTGGTTTGCCTGGAAGGGTGTCCTGGATCAGGGTGAGTGTTCCTTTGGGGCATGGGGTGGCCTGGGTTAGGGGCCTGTAGTGGTTTGCAGGCTTGCCATGCCCCCTGAAGAACCAAATGGAGAACCTGGTATCTGGGATTTATTTATCTTCTACAATTGAAACTTTGTAGCCTAGAGTGGAGCCAAGCCTTCTGCTTGCACAGCTATTGAAACTTTGTTGCTTTAAAGACTGGCCAGGGTGGGTTGAAAGCTTGGCTTCCTCCATTGCCAGGGGCAACCCAAGCCTCCCTCCTGCTCTCTCTGTGGTCGTAGCCATGTTGGTTGGGTTAATTTGCATACTCACTCTGATTGGCTGATGGGTGTGACTGTAGATGTGGCTTGTGGGTATAGTGGAGGTAGGTTAATTTGCATATTACTCTTTTATTAGATAGGGTTACTCTGTCATTTGTTAACACTTGATTATAATGTAACCTCTTCCTGGATGCAGTGTTAATTATATTGTGCAGTAAGTTTGGCTCCTATTTTAATTTGCTCTATTTTAATTTGAAGTGGTGCAATTTGGAATCTGCTAACAATTTAAAGATCTTTTTCAAAGGTTTAAAAGAAAGACAAAAAAAAAATACTCTTATCCAAAGTATTGGCATGCAATAACTTAGTATTACATTTTAAAACTTGGCTTTGTATAGTGAGGTAGAAAAGATACTTTATACTGTAAATGTGAGAAGAGTATAATGGGAAATTATTGCTGGAAAAATAGCCTCTCTCACTCTCTGAAAATAATCTAAGTATCTGTTGAGAGATGAATAAATAAAATGTGCTTTGTACATATATATATATATATATATATATATATATATATATAATGTGTTTTATATGTCTGTCTCCATATATACATATATATTATATTTATATATCCACATAATATTATTCATCATTTAAAGAGAAATACTGCCATGAGACTGCAGGAAATTATGCTATGTGAAAGAAGTCATACATAGAAATATAAATACTGCATGGCCTCACTTTATGTGGAATCTAAAAAAGTTAAACTTATAAAAAACAAAGAGTACAATGGTGGTTGTCAGGGGCTTGAGGTTTGGTAAAATGAGAGGATGTTGATCTAAGGCAGTGATCGGCAAACTCATTAGTCAACAGAGCCAAATATCAACAGTACAATGATTGAAATTTCTTTTGAGAGCCAAATTTTTTAAACTTAAACTTCTTCTAATGCCACTTTTTCAAAACAGACTCGCCCAGGTCATGGCATTTTGTGAAAGAGCCACACTCAAGGGGTCAAAGAGCCACATATGGCTCTCGAGCCGCAATTTGCTGACCAGGGGTCTTAGGGAACAACATTTTCAGTTATGCAGAATGAATCAATACTAGAGATCTAATTTACAGCATGGTGACTATAGTTAATATTGTATTGTATTCTCAGAATTCAATGAGAGTAGATCTTAAGTGTTCTTACCACATATAAAAATGACAACTATGCAAGGTAATGAATATGTTAATTAGCTTGATTGAGGTTGCAATTTCATAATGTATATGTATATCAACATACTGTATTATACAGTTTAAATTTATACAATTTTAATTTATCAATTAAAAGTCAATAATCTATAAAAAATAAAAGTGAAACCAGAAAACAAAGATATCTTCCTGCTCAAAAGAACATTTTATCTTTTTAATAATATTGTATGGCATAAGTCTGATCTATTCCCAGTACATCAAAGGGGAAGAATAGGAGAATTCACAAACTGCACATGTGTGAAGAACTTGTCAAATATCAGTATGATTAGAAAATAAAATAAACATTAAAATGAAACTGGAAAAGAGTCTACCAAGCTTTGCACCAGTCCTCTGACTTTAAAGTTCTTATGGAAACAAAGAGACAGTAAGTTGTCTAGCAAAATATAGACATTTGTCAGCTTCAAGTAATGTAATTTGTTTAGGTGATTCCTGGATATTCTTCTTACCCTCTATTACTTGAACAGCAAAGTTTCTGTGAGTCTATGTGGAGTAGCATAACATAGCAACATCAGGGATTAGTCTAAATGTTTCAGAGTGTTGTCCCCATGTACTAGAAATTACTTGTTACATAACCACATTATGTAATTTTCTCTCCCAGGAAGCTGGATTGATTGTATGGTTGCCTGAAAAAGAATATCAGTTACTTCTTCAAGTAACATACATTTCCTTTTCTCAAGGTTTATTAATCCATTCATTTATTCAAAATTTATTGCACTTCTATTACATCTATAAAATAATACAATAGTTACTTGAGGGATATAAAATATGTAATATAATTCTAATTTTGAATAACATAGAAAACTAGTTGGAGTTTTGGTTTCCTCTCTCAATCCTAATACCTGAGAGACAGTGATAATCGTTCTAAAAACTGTAGTCAGCAATAAACACAAATATATTGAAACATCTCTAGAAAGACCAAGGTGGAAAGATAGGAATTATGTCCCCAGGAAATTACAAACTGTAGCAGAAAATAAACATGAGCCACAGGTAAGAATAGGTTCAGAAAAACTTTCTAATTCATGAATTAATGCAGAAGTATTTTTAGATAACTGCTATGTGCCATGTACTGTTCTAAGTGTTGAGGATATAGCAATGAACAAAACAAGAATTGCTGCCTCATGGAGCTTACATTGTAATAGGAGCCAGACAACATACTAAATAAGTAAAACATAAACATGTCAGTAAGTGATAAGCAATATAGAGAAAACTAAATCAGGAAAAGGTATAGGGAGTTGCAGGGAACACATAAACATATAAATAAGGTCTTCAGGGAAGACCTGTGTTTGGACATAATTTATAATAATAAAAGCATAATATGCTAATTAGACCAGATATCCTTCCGGACAACCTTCTGGACAAAGCTGGGGTTGTGAGTAAAAACCCAGGTCCCAGGTGCCAGAGGGAAACCGGTGCAGGCAGCAGGGGGAAGGAAGGCTCACCTATTTTTGCATGAATTTTGTGCATTGGGCCTCTCGTAATTGAATAAAGACATACAGGTGAGAAGAACCATAGTTTTTTTGTTTTTGTTTTTTTCTGAGAGAAGAGATTTCCAGGCTGAAAATCTCTATACTAAGGTGGCAGTGGCTCTGGTGTCTGTTCATGAAATAAAAGGGGGCCAATATGACTGCAATAGAATGATTGAGGATATAACGTCAGAGAGATCATGGTGAGTGGAGGCAGATCATGTACAGTCTTACAGGCCAAAGTGAGGACTTCGGCCTTTATTCTAATCTAAATGGTATGGGGAGGCATTGAAGGGCTGTGAATAGGGATTAAAATGATATGACAGTTTTAAACAGCATTTCCCTAACGTGTTTAAAATACAGACTGAGAAGAAATAGGTGTAAATATGGGGTTGGGGAACAGTAAGAAAGCTACTTGAGTAATTCAGGTGAGCAATATTATTCCTTTGGCCCAGGAGAGCATTTCTCAATCAGCATTATTGACAGTTGAGACAAAGTATTTTTTATTGTGTATGTATTGAGGAAGGACCCTGCCCTGTGTATTGCAGAATATTTATCAGTGTCCCTGGACTTTACAACTAGATTCTAGTAGCAATGCCCTCCCCTAGTTATGATAACCAAAAATGCCCTCAGATATCGCCTAATGTCCTGAGGAGCAAAATTACCCTCAACTGTGGGAATCATTTTCCCAGGACAATTATAGGATAAGTGGTAAGAAGTTGTTATATTCTGGATATGTTTTGCAGGTACAGTCATCATAATTTGCTGGCAAATTTTATGTGGAGTAAGGGAAAAAATCAATCCATATGAATAAGAATTATGGTTTTAACAACTGTAAGAATAGAGGTTGTCATTAATTGAAATTGGGAAGCTTGCAAAAAGCATATTTGGGTTAACAGTCATGTTAATTTTGAGAGTCTTATGAGACATCAACTGAAGATGGTGCCCCATTTTTCCATATGGTTCTGTGTATATAATAGCTGCCATGAAGAGAGCAAGAATGTCAGGTCAATTTCAACCAGTATCTGGGGGAAATTTTTTCAGGGTAAAATTTTCTGATGAAATGCCTAGTATAAAGGTGCTAATATAAGAGCAGTGATCATACATATTTAAAATGGAAAGACAATAGCATTGTAACAGGCTGACTACATATTTCTCCTCACCCTGATGCTTAGGTATTTTGTGTGACACATTTCTTAATTGCTATAATTGTAGATTATGTGATCTCAACACAATGAAGAAAAGGAAAAGCAACAACAGAAAATTAGCTCCCCAAAGAAAATGTGGTTCTATACAAATAAATAAATAATATATACGATCAAATAACTTGTTAATGAGAAAATTACAATATAAATTGCTATATGGAACTAACTGACAAAGTACTAAATACTCAAAGTTGTGATATTCAGCTAAAACAGTACTTTGTGGGAAATTTATAGTGTTGAATATCAGAAAATGAGAAAGGCTGAAAATCAATGAGCTACACATTCAATCTAGGAAGCAAGGAGAAAAGCAATAGAGTAAACTTTTAAATAAAATAAGAAATAGCAAACAATTTAGTCAAATAATTTACAAATCAAAACTGGTTTATTGAAAGGAGTTAGAAATAGAGTAGATCATTAGCAAGATTAACCAATAAAAATAAAAGCAGAGAGACTAAATTACCCTCAACCGTGGGTGATAACTAAAGATAAAAGAGTAATAGCAATGTAAAATAACATTATAATCAAACATATGCAAATACTTGAAAAAATAAGTTAATGTACATCTGAAAAAAAATATAGGGTCAAGATACACATACAATGAAACAGCAAAATGGAAAAACACAAATAGTAGTGATAGATATCAAGAAGATAATTTTTTTTCTGCCATTCCACATATCAGTGCCAACAGCTCCAGAATCAGACAATTATACAATTGAATTCTATGAAACATTCAATAAACATATAATGTATATTCCTATTTTGTACAAATAGTTATAGAAAATAAATTAAAATGGTTAAAGTGTCCAAAATATTTTTACAGCTTTGTTGAGATATATTTGGCATATTATTAAGTGTTGGCAATAATGTAGGGTAGTAGGAAACATCATGTACTCCTAGTGAGAGTACAAACTGATGCTCATTCTGGATAGCAAACTAAAAGTACTTAATCAAATTTAAGAATGTGAATACCTTGCCTGCCAGCATGGTTCAGTGGTTGAGTATTAACCTGTGAACCAGGAGGACACAGTTTGATTCCCAGTCAGGACACATGCCTAAATTGTGGGCTTGATCCCAAGTGTGGGTCATTCAGGAGGCAGCGGATCAATGATTCTCTCTCATCATTGATGTTTCTCTCTCTCTCCCTCTCCCTTCTTCTCTGAAATCAATAAAATATATTAAAAAAAATAATGTGCATATCTTAAGGTATCCAATCTCATTCCAATCTTTCTATCTCAGAAAAACTCACACAGGTTAAAAAACAAAACAATACAAGTTAGATATCTCTTAGTATGTTACCTAACATGGTAGCTGCTTCTTTGCTAAGTAAAGATCTACTGATGGTATCACTTAAAATGCTTTGTTTAAAACACACATATTAAGATATTAACAATTTATCCGACATTACATGTTTTTTATTACTATTTTACTCTGTTTTACTTTTTAGTGGTATCAACTTGTGTATTAAATATAATCATGTTCTTTTTTTAAATAAAACACATATATTAAGAACTAACCTCTGGTTGGGGTATGCCTGGGAGGGAGGGGGGCAATGGGGAGATATGTATAAAAATTAATAAAAAATTTAAAAAAAAGAATTAAAAAAAATAACTAACCTCTAGACATGTGATTCAGTAGATTTGGGTTGAGTCAAGACATGATTTATTTTATAAAATCTTGACACATGATTCTGACATTTTATCCTTTGTTAAGATACAGTGATGTAGTGAGGCTAGCATATACCCATGGGGACCTTTTTCTAGGAGTTTAATTAAGTAATTTACAAAGTCCACCATGGACTAAATGGAAAGCTTGAAGTAAAGAATAAAGAAAATAAGAAGTTAGACAAAGCATTTATTCTCGTTTTCCCTCAATCTTTATATTGTGTTATTTATCAGACTCAGAGAAGTCAGAACATTCATCCCATTAATGCTAGTATAATGCCTTTTAAAACAGAGTATGCATTCATTAATGCTTTGAGAGAATTTATCCCAAACATGTTGAAGCCTATTTTATGTGAATTTGATTTTTTCCCAGGATTTTTTTTTTTGCTAAAAATAAATGTGTGGAGGACATACAATGCAAATCATGCATCATAGAAATATATACTTGAAACTTACATGATCTTATTAACCAATGTCATCCCACTAAATTTAATTTAAAAATAATAAAATCACTTCATATTCCATTGGGTATATTTAACTTGAGTTATGGAAAACACACAGGATTTCTATTTCTCCTGTCAGTTTCACAAATTCTGTGCCCAAAGAATAATCATTAATCCAAATCATTTCCTATAAATCAATGTTACGATATAGCCTCTGGGTGCTAGAACTCACTAGCTATTAGCTGAGAGTGAGAAAATGAGAGAATTCTGAGGTTAACACTACTCCCCACTCCAATTCCCAAATAATCCAGAAAGAAGTTTATCAGGTTGGTCTTCAGAACTTGATTGCTGGCTGTTGTGATTTGAGCCACATGCCCATTGCCTCTCACCATCCCCACCTCTCAAGCCAAATGGATCAATTAGTAGATAATCTCTGTGTTTTATTTATGCTTAAAATGCTTAAAATTGGATAAAATCTTACCTCCAAATTGAGAGTTGAAGTACAATTTGTCTGTCAATCAATCTAAAGGTTAACAGACTAATTATGACTTTTTCTGGGAAGAGAGAATGGAGTGAAAAAGAGCATGAAAGAGGAGGTAAGAGTAAAGAGCAGATCAGTAAGAGAGAAAGGGAGAAAGAAGAGTATATATTCATCACTGACTTCAAACTTTTCTACAGTGGATTCATCTAAGTCTCTCTTGGGCAAAGACAAATAGATAGCTAAGTAATAGTTGTAGGCTTGACTGTGGTAAATTCAAGTAACTCTGCCTCATAGGACTTATGCAGATTTGTCTCAACCCAGGAGATTTTATTGAGGGCTTGTTGAGGAATTTTTACTGAGGAATTGTTGCATTTTAAAATTCTAACTTCATGATGCATAGTCTTTCTTATACAGAGCTTTTTAAGTTGCTGTAAGAGTACCTGGTTAAACAAAATACTTTTCTTTATGGCTATGCTAAATAACAGAACAGCTGCTCTCTTACCTAAATTTTTCCTATGGGCTTTGTGATGAAGCGAAGTAAATTGGCAAAATTAAGGTGAAATAATACTAAAGAAAAACTAGCTAAAAAGTTAAAATTCTTTTCAGTCAATAGTTTCTCTGTTTAGAGGTTTTCTACTCTATACAAATTTAGTTTCAGCCTGAGGTGATAAGAGAAAATAACATTTGACACTGTAGCAAGAAACCTGTCCGGAAAATTATTTTTATTTGAAACCTGGAAAATTGATAATAGGAATTGAACAATGGTGGAAAATTGGGCTATGGCAGTGATAACATTCTAGTGGCATTCTGTCTTCTGAGTATTGAGCAGTGTAACTCAACATCCTCCATATTTCCCAGCTTACTATATTCAAGAAAAGTAGAAGAATAAGCATTATCTTTTAGCAATGGTAAAGGAATGGTATGATTATAGGCAAAAGGCTAATTAGAGAGGAATGCACTGAGGACTTACTAGTACCATGACCTTGGGCAAACTAATTTGTGTCATCATTTCCTTGTTTTTAAAATTACAATATTAATACCAACATTACAGAATTGTTTTAAGACTTAAAAATAATAATATATCTAAAGGATCTTGTATTCTATATGCGTGTTTAGTGAATAGTAGTGATTATTGTTACCTTGGAAGAACTCAAAAGCAAACCCATATTGTAGTGAATGTTTTAATAAATAAACAGTGTTACCTCACTTTTCCTACCTGATTTCAAATTAAATTTTCTTATTATTTTTGAAAGTTCAACTCTCATTTCTCTAGAAATACAATTGTTTTAAGTCTTAATATAAAACTAATCTATGGCATAGGGCAATGTTTGAGAGTGTGATTAGTAAACCAATGTGGAATAATTTTTAAAATGAGATACTGTGACTACATTGTATTTTCTTCTTTGTTGAGATATTATTTTTTCCATAGCTATGCTCAAAGTGAAAATCTATAAATGCAATTGTAGACCACATTGCACGAGTTTCTTAACAAGCATCTCTTTCTAAAACAATCAAAGATTTATGTCCAAAAATAAGGTAAAATAAATGCATGTAATTTCTTTAGGGTGAAGAAATACTGTGTACAAATTTTATTTGAAATAGAAAGACCCAGATCATTTCATGAAATTTGGTGTTCCATAGTTACAGCTCTTCACCATTGAATTACTATTATGCAAAATACAATTTTTTATGGAGTAATATTTGTTACAAACTTGGATGCTTAATTTATGTGTTTAAAACAATTAAAACGTATTTATTTCAAATATAAATATTATTACTAAAGATAACTTCAAAATTCATAGAAAACAAATAGTAGATACTTTAAAAATACTCAAGCCACTTCAAAGGAAAGGTGAAGAAATAGAATGGAATGGTGCATAGTAGGTTTTTCTCAAAATCTTTAACACATGGACACCTACCCAATCGGCATGTCTCAGTGGGTGAGCATTGACCTATGAACCAGAAGGTCATGGATCGGTTCCCCTTTGGGCAAATGCTGGGGTTGGTGGCTTGACCTCCTGTGGGCGGACATGCAGAGGCAGCCAAACATCATCATTGATACACCCATCTTTCTGTCTCCCTTCCTCTCTGAATTCAACAAAATATATTTTGAAAAAGCATGGACAGCTTATCACTTCCACATTAAAAGTTAAGATAAAAGATTATTTTATATGAAATCTGGAATCTAGGAGAAATTTCTAAGAACAGATTTTAAAATCCTATGAATTCTAGCATTGTGGGGTTAATGTTATTCTATTGTTTAGACTCAAATTACATGTTTCTGTCACTAAATGATGAAAGGATTAGAGAGGTTTTTACCGGGTGGTTAGAATGGAAATGTCTCAAATCAGATTAGTAAAGTTCTATATCCCCAGGAAGGGGTTACATTTCTAGATTCCCAGTGGGGGCCTAGTCTGCCCAGCTCCTGCATTCTACCTGGAATAAAAGGATGATGTGAGGAGGTGCTCTCTTTAGAATCAAGCAGAAGAGATCAAAGAGCTACTTATCACCCTAGCTGGTTTTGATCAGTGGATAGTGCATCAGCCTATGGAGCAAAGGGTCCTGTGTTTGATTCTGGTCAAGGGCATGTACCTTGGTTGCAGGCTCCTTCCTGGCCCAGGCCCTGCTTCGGGCTTGTGCATGAGACAACCAGTCATTATGACATATCAATGTTTCTCTCTGTCTATCCCTCTCTCTTCCATTCTCCCTAAAAATCAATGGGAAAATATCCTCCAGTGAGTAAATTAATTAATTAGTTAATTAATTAAATTATTTTAAAAAAAGAGCTATTTGTCAACTGTAAGAGTAATTACCTAAAAGAGTCTGTGTTAGGAATAATTCTAGATGACCCTCAAAATTCCTTCCCCCTGGTATATATGGCCCATATAATGACCTTCTCTTGAGTGTGGGTAGAATCTGTGAATATAAGTGGATAAAATTCCATTGATTAGTATACTAATCAATTGACTTTGAGGTAAACAAAATTAATCTAATCCTGCATGGCCTGATGTTTCAAAGGAGGCTTTAAAAGATGAATTGTCATAGAGATGAAAATTAAACTACAATAAAAGGCCCTTGGTACAGGACCCAAATGTTCAATGCCTAGCATCCTATTCATAGAAACTATAAGATTATAAATTTGCATTGTTTTAAACTACTAAGTTTGTGATAATTTATTATACAGTAATATAAAACCTGCCAGAATATATACCATCAATAAATCATCAAACAAGTCCTGGTGAGGATATGAAGAAAAAGGAATCCTTGTGCACTGCTGGTGGGAATGTAAACTGGTGTAGCCACTGTGGAAAACAGTATGGAGTTTCCTCAAAAAATTAAAAATGGAACTCCCATTTGACCCAACAGTCCTACTTCTGGGAATATAACCTAAGAATCTCAAAACACCAATCAGAAATAATATATGCACCCCTATATCCATAGCAGTATTATTTACAATAGCTAAGATTTGAAAATATCCTAAGTGCCCATCAGCAGATGAGTGGATTAAAAAATTATGCATTTGCACAATTGAATACTACACAGCTATAAAAAAGAACTTGTAATATTTACAGTCTTCCTTGGACCTGGAAAGTATTATACTAATCAAAAAAAGCCAGTCAGAGAATGATAAGTATTGCAATGAACAAAATAAACTAATGGACAAAATAGGGCCTGAGACATAGAAGCATAGAATAGACTGACAAACCTCAGAAGGAAGGCAGCGGGAGGGGGTTGGGTCAGTGGGAAGAGATCAACCAAAGAATTTGTATGCATATATGCATAACCTATGAACACAGACAAAAGGGTGGTGAAGGCCTGTGGGGTGGGCTAGAAGAGGTCAATGGAGGATAAAGGGGGGGGGCATATGTAATATTTTCAACAATAAATATTTTTTAAAAGAGCTGTGTGACATTTATGCAATGCAATCTATACTATGCAAATTGATCAGGTCACCCTCACAGTAATGACTAAACAGCAGGCTGTGTGAAGTGACCAGGCCAGAAGGGGGGACAGTGAGGGGTGACCAGGCTGGCAGGCAGAGGCAGTTAGGGGTGATCAGGCTGGTAGGGGAGGCCGTTAGGTGCAATCAGGCAGACAGTCAGGTGAGAAGTTAGGAGCCAGCAGTCCCGGATTGTGAGAGTGATCTGGCTAGCAGTTGGACATTCCCTGAGGGGCCCCAGATTGGAGAGGTTGCAGACGGGGCTGAGGGGATCCTTCTCCATGCATGATTTTTGTTCACCAGCCCTCTAGTATTACTATAAAAAAGAAGGAAATCTTACCTTTTGCAATAGCCTGAATGGACCTGGAGAGTATTATGCTCTGTGAAATAAGCCAGTCAGAGAAAGACAAATATCATATGATCTCACTGATATGTGGAATCTATTCAGTGAAATAAATGGACAAACAAAACAAAAACACAGACTTAGATACATAAAAAGATTGACCCCCGTCAGAGGGGAAAGGATTAGGGAATGAATGGAAGAAGGTGAAGAGATTAGCCCGAGAACATACACTAGTAAACATGCATAGTCCATGGGTACCGGCAACAGTGTGGTGATGACAAGAGGGAAAGAGGATGTAGGGGTTGGTGGAGGTGGGAAACAGTAGGGGTCATGGGGACATCTGTAATAGAGTCAATAATAAAAAAAAGTTTAAACAAAGGAAGAAGATGAAGTTTTAAAAGTCTCTGCCACCACTGGTTTTGAAAATACAGCTCTGTGAGTTTGAAAGATAGAAAGAAATGGGATGTGTCAACAAACATGTGAGCTTAGGAAAGAAGCCTGAGCATCAAATGAAACCCCAGTCTGGCCAACTCTCTGATTTCAGTTCAGTGAAGCCCTGGGAACAGGGCCCAGATACTCAATGTCTTGAATCCTATTCATAGAAACTATAAGATAATAAATTTACATTGTTTTAAATTGTTTGTGGTAATTTGCTATGCAATAATAGAAAAATAATATATAGTTTAATTATGTTTCATCAAAATAGGAAATCTCAATTGAAATATTAAAAAAAATATAAAAGAGCCGAGACCCGTTTGGCTCAGTAGATAGAGCGTCGGCTTGCGGACTGAAAGGTCCCGGGTTTGATTCTGGTCGGGGGCATGTACCTTGCTTGTGGGCACATCTCCACTGTGGGGCGTGCAGGAGGCGGCTGATCGATGTCTCTCTCGCATCGATGTTTCTGACTTTCTATCTCTCTCCCTTCCTCTCTGTAAAAAATCAATAAAATATATATATATATATATATATATATATATATATATATATATATATATACATAAAATGGCATATGCAAGTATGAAGGACATGAAGATTAAAATAAAAAGGGAGTAGTTAAAGTATAGTGACCATAAATGTCAAGAGGAAGACAAAGTGAGAAGTAGAGTAAAATGTAGAGGTGAGGAAATAGACCAGATAAGGGTCTAGATTTGTTCTGGTCTACTCTGCCAAAGTAATATTAATAGCTCTTTTTCTGGAATGTGGATTTTAAAAAACACTTTGTTGTTGTTTTTTGTTTTTATTTATTTATTTATTTGTTTGTTTGTTTATTTATTTATTTATTTATTTATTTTACCAACTAGAGAGTTGAATTTTGTTCCTATCTTCACTGGCTTTCTGAACAATGAATAAAGTTAGAGGGTAAATGTGTGACCTAAATAGCACAAGAGAAAAAATAGTGAAACATATTGGATATTAATGGAGAGGGGGGAAATTATGGAGAGCATATTGCTAAGTGAAATAAGTCAGTCAGAGTAAGACCAGTACCATATGATTTCATTCATATGTGGAATAAAGTGAACAAAATGAACTAACAAGCAAAATAGAAACAGATTCATAGATAGTGAGCAGGCTTATCGTAGTCAGAGGGTAGGGCATTGGGTCATGGGTTTAGGGAGTAGTGGAGGGATTGAGCAAAAAAGGAAAAAGGAGAAATAAAAACAAAAACCCATGGATTCAGACAGTAGCATGGTGATTGTGAGAGGGGTGTGTGCAAGAGTAGAGAGCCAATAAATGGAGATGGATGAAGACTTGACTTGGGGTGGTGAACACATAATACAGGTACAGATAATGTGAAACCTATATAATTTTGTTAAACAGTGTAACTACAATAAATACAATAAAAAGAAAAAAATTGTATGTGTTAAAACAAGTGAAAGCAACAAATGAGCAAATAAGAAAAACAAACAAAAACTCATAGGCAGATAATAGTATGGTAGTTACCAGAGGGAAGGGGGTGGGAATAGTAAGGGGTAAAGAGGGTCTACTATGTGTGATAGAAGATTTGACTTTGGATAGTGGGCACACAATGCAATATACTGATGATATATCATAGAATTATACAGTTAAAAATCTGTATAATCTCATTAACCACTAGAGGCCCAGTGCACAGATTCGTGCACTGGTGGGGTCCCTTGGCCTGGCCTGCACCCTCTTGCAATTCAGGACCCCTTGTGAGATGTTGGACTGCCTGTTTCAGCCCAATCCTGACAAACCAGGCTGAGGGACCCCACCAGTGCATGAATCTGAGTACCAGGCCTCTAGTATGCATATAAGATCTTTGGTTAATCTCTTCCCACCTGCCCCACTGCCCCCTTCCCTCTGAGATTCATCAGTCTGTTCCATGTTTCCATGACTCTGTGTTAAGCATCTGCCCCTGGTGGTCATTGTGCATTATAGCTACTGGTCGAATGGTCAGGCAGTCGCTTAGGCTTTTATCTATCTATCTATCTATCTATCTATCTATCTATCTATCTATCTAAAATCACCCCAATATATTTAATTTAAAATAAATTTTAAAAAATGATGCACAAACTGATGAAATGTACAGTATGGAAAACTTGAATAATCTTAGAATGTGTTGTCAAATTTGTAGTGAGTTTTTATAAGGAAAATGGTGACATATATTTGTATGTTTATTTTAAATAGTTTACGTATTTTCTAGTTGTGTGCCTAGTCCCTAGTGATTTTATAAGTGCGAGTCTCTTTTGCTATACCCAACTGATATCTACTGCTGATTTACCAGGACAATGAAGCATTGCTTACCCCCAAATTACTGTGCTCTAATTATTGTTGTAATGTCCAGATACTTTATCTTGACCTTTATTCATTACTAAGTGCATGCCTGGAGCACAAAATTTTATTACCATATACTCATGGACTTTTCTACTTCCTGTACTATTTCCCCCTTGCCTTCCATGATTTAGAGGATACATGTCCATTCACTTGTGCTGTTGGGAAAATAGGTATACTTGATTAAAAGTGAGACAGAACATTTTAATTATAGCCCTTTAAATTAATACTCTTATCTCCATTTGCAACAGCACACTTACTAAAATTGTGTGAAATTTTAGTAAATTGTGGATAATGGTCATGATCGCTAAAGCTTGATGATTTCAGAATGTAATGGAAGGGTGAGACCCAGATAAAGAACATTAGATTCAGTTGTGCTAAGTTGTTATAGGTACAAGTTTTTAGGCCTAAACTTTACAACCTTTGATCTTGAATGCAGGGAACTACACTTAAAATTTGCTTCTCAGTTGATACTTAGGAAAGAAAAATTTTGAGGACCACAAGATTAGAACATTTTATAGAGGTAATATACATCTTTCATATTTTGTTTCATATCCCTGTTGTAACAAATTGTGAAGAAATGTCATTACTTATTAAAGTATTAGTTTCCTCTATCCACTTTAATATTTTAATGTAAATGTCAAATTTATTGTTTAAGTATTCTCTCAACAACACTATATATTTACTAGAGGCCTGGTGCATGAAATTTGTGCACGAAGGGGTGTGTCCCTCCACCCAGCCTGCACCGTCTAATCTGGGACTCCTCGAGGGATGTCCAACTGCCTTTTTAGGCCTGATCCTCATGGGATTGGGACTAAATGGACAGTCAGACATCCCTCTTACAATTCAGGACTGCTGGCTCCCAACTGCTCGCCTACCTGCCTGCCTGATTGCCCCTAACCACTTCTACCTGCCAGCCTGATCACTCCCTAACCACTTCCCTGCCAGCCTTATTGATGCTTAACTGCTCCCCTGCTGACCTGATTGCCCCCAACTGCCCTTCCATGCAGGCCTGGTCCCTCTCAACAGCTCTCCCCTGCTGGTCTGATCTCCCACAATTGCCTTTCATTGCAGGCCTGGGTCTCCCCCAACTGTCCTCCCTGCTGGCCATCTTGTGGTAGGCATCTTGTGTCCACATGGCTGCGGCCATCTTGTGTGTTGGAGTGATGGTCAATTTACATATTACCTCTTTATTATATAGGACATGGGAGAACATGATTGCAAATACTAGATTGACCTTTATGAATTGGTTCTATTCCATGATCAGCATTTAAAAGTAAAGTGTAAAAAGGTGACTTTAAAGATGAGACAATAAGAAACTCAGTAAATAAAACTCAAAAGAAATGCCACTCACTGGTGGGACAGAGTTATTAATAAATTGCTATATTTGCTCATTATTAGTTCTAAAATTTGATGGCCCAAACTTGCAAGTATTAACTTATTGCCAGCATCAGAGCAGGTCAGGGCATTTTAGCATATTTACTGAGATAAATATATCTCACTGAAATCTTAATATATGATTCACATACAATAAGTAAGCTATTACTATAGAAATGTTTTAAAACTTAAAGAAGCATCTGAATTTTCTATTCTGAGATCTCCAGTGGACAGCAAGTTTTAGTTTTATTTGCTCATGTAAAAACAATAGGGAGTTCAATTCAAGTAATTTTTTAATCGATGAAAGAATATTTCTCTACATAGTACTATTGAACAGAAAGGTGTTCAATTTGAGGATTTCATAAGGTATAAATGAATACTCCTCTCAAGAAATTAAAATATGTAAGTAATAGAAATGTAGGAGGAAACACCCAGTTTATTATCCTTATTGGGATTAAAATAAAACAATATAAAAATAAGATAGTTGATGAATGTTTTAAAAAATACCTTTATGTGACATTCTGTGATATTTATCTGAGAAAATATCAACCATTTTTTATAAACAAAACTCTTCACTTTTAACTAGGTAATATAAATTACAAATTAGCAGTTCATTCCAGATTAAGGATTTTATAAGAGAAGTAACAAAACCAACTCTCAATATTAAGACCATAACTTTTTGTACTTAAAATACATTACATACTAATAAATCTAGTATCTATTTGCTTAATCAACATTTAATTATATAGCATATCTTAATTTTAAATTAATCAATGTCACAAAACTACTATATGATTTCATAATATTGTAACTCTTTCTAGAAAACTTACAGAATAAAAAGGCAAGTAACATATTAGGAAAAGTTGAAAAGGGTGCCGTAAAGAGTTTGAATGACCAATTCATAGTTGCACACAATTTAAATAAAAGACAAATAGATACTATATTGATATCATTTTGATAAAATACTGTCAGCACTATAATACTGAATTATATACATACTTACTAAATACTACATGTATAACTAATCAGCAGCTTTCCTTAGTGATAGATTATTTATTGTAATGAATGTTGCATAAATTTTTGTAAATTTAGTCTTTTCACAAAGAAAACATATTGGTAACAAAATAAAGAACTCTATATTTAAAATTGAATAGATTGCCAAAAAGAGATCAGAATATAAAACGTGAGTTTATTTTTTAATTTTTATTAAAGTATAATTGACCTTCAACATTATATTAGTTTCAGATATCCAGCAATTCAACCTTTATATACTTTATAATTTGATCACCACAATAAATTTAGTAACCATCTGTCACTGTACAACATGTTTGTGATATCATTGACTATATTCCTTGTCTGAACACTATATCTTCATTAATTATTTATTTTATAACTGGAAGTTTGTACCTCTTATTCTCCTTCACTTTATCACCCATCTCTTACTCCCTTCCACTCTGGCAGCCATCAATTTTTTTTCTTTGTATTTATGGGTTTGTTTGTTTCTTAATTTTGTTTTTTGTTTTTAGATTCCACATATAAGTGCAATCATATGGTATTTGACATTCTCCTAATAATTTATTTCACTTATAATTTACTTCAGGTCCATCCATGTTGTCACAAATAGCAAATATTTGTTTATTCTATATATTAATAATCTTCCATTATTTTTCATACATGTGTATATATGTGACATATACATACATTTTATTTATTTGTTCATCTATTAATGAACATCTAGGTTGCTTCCATATTTTGGCTATTAGAAATGATGTTGCAAAGAACATAGGGATGCATATGTCTTTTTGCATCAGTGTTTTCATTTTATTCTGATAAACACCCAGAAGTGGAATTATTGGGTCATATGATTCTATATTTAATTTTTTGAGGTGCATCCATACTATTTTCCATAGTGACTACACAATACTGCCAATAGTGCATGCGGGCTCCCTTTTCTCCACCCCCTCCCCCCAACATTTGTTATTTGTTAACTTTATATATATATATATATATATATATATATATATATATATATATATATATATTATTTATTTCTTTTTTTTTTTTTTTTTTTTTTTTTTTTTTACAGAGAGGAAGGAAGAGAGATAGAAAGCTGGAAACATCGATGAGAGAGAAACATTGATCAGCTGCCTCCCGCACATCACCAATGGGGATGTGCCTGCAACCAAGGCCCTTAAGCTTGACTGGAATCAAACCTAGGACCCTTCAGTCTGTAGGCCGATGCTCTATCCACTGAGCCAAACCAGTTTCGGCAATTATTTGTTAACTTTTTTATAATAACCATTTTGAAGGGTATGAAGTGATTTCTTATTGTGATTTTGATTTACCTGATTATTAGTGATTTTGAGCATTTTTATATGTCTGTTTGCCATCTGAAAAACATTAGCTTATTTATACTATCTACTATGATTTTGAAAATATATGTGTGAATTCAATGCCTTCCCTAATTGATTTAGATTATTATCATAAGTGTTAAATATTACATTCAAAAATTCGACACCTAGCTGCAATATTAGGATCAGTAGTAAAGAATTAGGTATAAAATGATTTGATCTGTAACAGGAATGGGGTGTCTTTTGTACAGTAAGAATCAAATGTGACTAAAATATTCATGATGTCTTAACCTATGAAGCACATGAAGGCAACACTTGTGGCTAGAAATTGATATTATGAGCTCCATATTTATTGTGGAAAATGAAACTTAGCCAGAGGAAATAATGATGTGAAGATGAATATGAAGATGAATTTAAAGCTGATAATAATGATGTGCCATTCATTGTCCATGTGGTATAGTAGACATGGAAGATATGAATTTGATTTTCATCTTCACCAATTATTACCAATGTGACCTTGAACAAGTTACAACTCCTCTGAAATTTCTCATGTGTAAAATGTAACTAATAATACTTATATCACAAGATTGTTATAAGTCCCAAATGAGATAATACATGTAAAAGCACTTTACAAATTATAATTTTCTGTGTCATCTTTAAATTTATATTTCTGACCTTTCAGAAGGAAATTGTTTTAATTGCCCCCAGATCAAGTAGTACCTCTTCTCAAATATTAAGGCTTCTACAACAACCTGGGCTGATTAATTCCTGCTACAAATGACAATGGTACAAATTTCATTACATACAAATAATATTTCAAAGGAGTTTCAATATCTTATGTGTATTGTATTATTTCATACAATGAACTTTATAAAATGTTTTCATTACAAGCTGTGAAGTCAAGTTTATTATGACTTCTTACTGCATTTCAATTCAGTACTTAGTCTCATGCTAATTTTTTGTTGGATTTTAGTTTTTTCATATTTCCCCAATAAGTACTGTAAATCTCCCTTGTTTAAAAATTAATTGCATGGAAATCATAAAATTCTAGCATTTTAATGTGTATGGATATTCTAATTTCGTGGATCTCTTGAGCAATAGTGTTGTTTCTGTCAAATATTTAAAATACATGATTACTCATGCAGAAACTTGTTAATGTTTCATTAAAATGGATCTTAATATATAGACTTTAGTGTTACCTCTTCATTTATTTTATAAAGAGTGTGATGAAAACAATCTAATTAAAATAGTTGAATCTATTAGTGATTAGTAAGTATTAAAAGTAACCCAAATTGCAAATATAAATTAAATGACAGATAAAATTGTTAAACTCTAATTTAAAGTAAAGTACATTAAAAAGTTAATTAGTTGGACTGAATTTTCAAATACCAAGTTTAGATTTAGAATCATACAGAAAAAATGAGAAAGGAGTGCAGTTTTCTTTTTTTAATTTATTTATTGATTATGGTATTACATATATGTTCTTATTCTCCTATTACCCCCCAAACCTACCCCATTTACACCATTACCCCCCTGTTGTCTGTATCCACAGATTAGGCTTATATGCATGCATATAAGTCCTTTGCTTGACCTCGCCCCCTTACTTCTCCTCTCCCATACCTTCCCTGAGGTTTGAGCATCTGATCAATGTTTCTCTGCCTTTGGATCTGTTTTTGTTCATCAGTTTATGTTGTTCATTATATTCCATAAATGAGTGAGATCATGTGATATTTATTTTTCTCTATCTGGCTTATTTCGCTTAACATAATGTTCTCCAGCTTCATCCATGTTGTTGCAAATGGTAAGAACTCCTTTTTTACTGCAGTTTAGTATTCCATTGTGTAGATGTACCATTGTTTTCTGATCCAGTTATCTGCTGATTGGCACATAGGCTGTTTCTAAATCTTAGCTATGGTGAATTGTGCTGCTATGAACATAGGGGTGGATATATCCTTTCTGATTCGTGTTTCTAGCTTCTTGGGATATATTCCTAGAAGTGGGATCACTGGGTCAAATAGGAGTTTCATATTTAGTTTTTTGAGAAAACTCCAAACTGTTCTCCACAGTGGCTGTACCAGTCTGCATTCTCCACCAGCAATTTATGAGGGCTCCTTTTTCTCCACATTCTCACTAGCACTTGTCATTTGTTGATTTGTTGATGATAGCCATCTGACAGGTATGAGATGGTACCGCGCTGTTGTTATGATTTGTATCTCTTGGATGATTAGTGACTTTGAGCAGGTTTTCATATGTCTCTTGGCCTTCTTTCTGTTGTCTTTAAAAAGTATCTATTTAGGTCAGTTGCACATTTTTTGATTGCGTTGTTTATTTTTCTTTTGTAAAATTATATGAGTTCCCTGTAAATGTTGGATATTAAACCCTTATCAGAGATAACATTGGATTTCCTTCTTTTATATGGCTGAATAGCATTCCATTATATATATATATATGTGTGTATATATATATATATATATATGTATATATATATATATATACATATATATATATACATATATATATATATATATATATATATATATATATATACATATATATATATATATATACATACATACATACATACATACAGTGGTACCTCGAGATACAAGTGCCCTAACATACGAGATTTTTGATATATGAGCCGTCGAGCGAGCAATTTTTGCTTTGAAACACGAGCAACATTTGAAATAGGAGTAATCGTGTGGATCGGCCGGCTGCACAGGACCCACCAGTTTACCGCGACTTGAGCTTCTCATAGTTTCCCACACCTCAAGGTTACAGAACGAATTAAACTCATATCTCGAAGTACCACTGTATATATATACATATAACTTTTTTTAATCTAGTCATCTGTCAATGTACACTAAGGCTGTTTCCATGTCTTTGCTAAAGCAATAAGGCAATAAGGTAAGAAAATGAAGGCATAAGAATGAAAAAGGAAGAAGTAAAATTGGCTTTATTTTCAGTTTACATGTATACACACACACACACACACACACACACACACACACACACACTAGTGGCCTAGTGCACAAAATTCATGCACATTAAAAGGGAATTAATTAGAAGAAATATGTAAATATTGAAATTTGCCTTTTCTCTATATGAGAAGTATCAGAGATGAAAGAAAATTAGTAAAATGTCTATGAAGAGAACCAAGATGGCGGCATAAGGTATACACCTATATGTGCTTCCGCTCACAACCACACCAAAGCTACAACTAAAAGACAAAATGACTATCCCCCAGACCCACAGGAAAGCTGGCAGAGTGGAAGTTCTACAACTAGAAAAAAAGAAAAAAGTTCAGTCAGACCTGGTAGGACAGTCAGAGGCTCAGAAAAGCAGAGGTACGGAGATGCACACAAGTTGGGCTGGCGTGTGCTGTTGCTTTTCAATTGGGAGGGAGTTACAAGTATTTAACCACCCTGAACTTCAGTTTATGGTGAGATTCTGGGGACCCAGACTCATATAGGGAGAAATTGGATTATCTGCCATTGGATTGGAAAAGAGGGTGGCTCTCTCACAGATTTCCCAATGGAATCATTGTTTACTGCACTGGGGCATAGGACATGGGACACAACAGAACTCAGCAGGGATAGCTGAGTAACAGCCAGTGCTGTTTGCCACACCCTAGCCTAGTGACTCCCCAAGACCCCACCCCACCCAATTTACAAATCTACCCAGCTATGTGGCAACTTTTGCATATAAATGGCCTGCCCTCTGGCAACTTAATCTAATAAATTGCATCTGGGTCAGACAACACCAAAACTTCCAAACTCCAAGCAAAGAGCAGAAATCAGAAAATCTCCCTATAGCTCCTGCTGGGTGGCCTCAGACACTAGTTGACTTGCACCTCCTTGGAGATCCAGGAACCAGTGTACCTAGAGGTCAGTGTGAGATGACACCAGATTTCAATTTTTCACATATATAAATGACACACTCAAGAGGCATACTCGGTGAGCACCAAAGACCCAATGAAACAAGTCCTGCCCCATAGGGGTGTCTCCAGCACAGCAGTTCTTCCATTAATAGACAGAGCCAATCCTCACAGTCAATTGGCCTGAAGGTCAACTCCTCCAAGTGTAAAAATAGCAATCAAGGCTTAACTACAACAATACTGTGAATCCAGCCCACAACCAGTTCATCAAGAGTTTCCACCTCAGGTGATTGGGGAGGCAGACCTACTGGGCCCTAAAGACAACTAGCACACAAACCCGCTCCATTAACACAGGGAAGCAGCCAAATGTGGAGACCAAGAAACATGTCACAAATGAAAGAAATGGAGGAAAGCAAACGACTGGACATAGAGTTCAAAACCACATTTATAAGGTTATTCAAGAATCTTCCACAAACTACTGAGAACCTAGTGATACCTCTGAGAAATTTAGTGAGACCTTCAAGGATCTTAATGAGAATGCCAAAGAAATGGAAAAGGACCAGTCAGAAATTAAGCATGCACTGTCTGAAATAAAGAATAATATACAGAAATCCAGCAGTAGACTAGAGGACCCCAAGAATCAAATCAAAGATCTGAAATATGAGGAAGCAAAAAACACCCTAACAGAAAAACAAAAAGAAGAAAGAGTCCAAAAATGTGAAGATAGTGTAAGGAGCCTCTGGGACAACTTCAAGCGTACCAACATCAGAATTATGGGGGTGCCAAAAGAAGAGAGAGAGCAAGATACTGAAAACCTAATTAAAGATATAATGACAGAAAACGTTTTCTACCTGGTGAAAGAAATGGACTTACAAGTCCAGGAAGCTCACAGAACATCAAACAAAAAGAATCCAAAGAGGACCACACCAAGACAAATCATAGTTAAAATTCCAAGGGCAAAAGACAAAGAGAGAATCTTGAAAGCAGCAAGAGAAAAACAGTTACCACAAGGGAGTACCTATACAACTGTCAGCTGATTTCTTAACAGAAACTATGCAGGCCAGAAGGGAGTGGCAAGAAATATTCAAGGTGATGAATAGCCAGAACCTACAACCAAGAGTGCTTTACCTAGCAAAGCTATCATTCAGAATTAAAGGTCAGATAAAGAGCTTCACAGATAAGAAAAAGCTAAAGAGTTCATCACCACCAAACCTGGATTATATGAAATCCTGAAGGGTTTTCTTTAAGAAGTGGAAGCAGAAGAAAAATGTAAAGATAAAAATTATGAACAATAAAGTGATAAGAAATACATACCTATCAACAAGTGAATCTAAAAATCAAGTGAATATAAGATCCGATGAACAAAATAAACTGGTGAATATAATAGAATTAGGGGCATAGAAAGGGAATGAACTAACAATTCTCAGGGAAAATGGGGAGTGAGGGGTGCAGGAAGAGATTGGACAAAAATATTACACCTATGGATGAGGACAGTGGGGGGGGGGAAGGGTATGGGGTGGTGTGGGAATCAGGTGGAGGGGACCTATGGGGGGGAAGAGGAACATCTATAATAAACTGAACACTAAAGATTTGTTAAAAAATAAAAATGAATAAAATGTATGTGAAAATCTTCCTCCTGTCAGAGTCTAGGACACACTGTGGGACCAGAGTTAAGTCTCCAGCCACCTGCACATATCTTGGAATTTCACAAGACCCAGACCCAGCTGGCCCCACCCCACTGGACAAGATCCAAATCCAGCTATCCCCACCTCCATCATGCCCTGCTGGGCTGGGTGCATAGCCTGAGGTCCCCCGTCCAGTCCTGTCGGGCAGGAGTAGCAGTCTGAGGTCCCTTGTCAAGCCCTGCTGGGTCAGGGATGTGCCTTAAGATCCCCCATCAAGCCGCACTGGGGCATGGGGCACCACCTGAGGTTCCCCGGCCTGGCACCATGGTGGAGGGCACAGCCTGAGGTCCCCAAGCACAGTGCCAGGGCAGGGGGTGTGGCCTGAGGTCCCTTCTCAAGCCTTGCCAGGGTGGGGGGAACCACCTGAGGTCCCCCAGCCCAGCACCCGGGTGGAGGGTGCTGCCTGAGATCTCCTGTCAATCCCTTCCAGGTGGGCAGGGGGTGTATCCTCAGGTCCCCCATCCCACCCTGACACCACGCAGCCTCAGGTCCCTGCTAATTCCTTGTTATGGCTTGTTATGAGAACCCCTCCTCCACTGTGGGCACAGCCATTTTGTGTTATGGGAACCCAGCCTCCTGTGTGTGCACTGAAATCTTGTGATGACATTACAGAATAAGGGTCAATTTGCATATTACTTCTTTATTATATAGTATAAAATCTAAAGGACTCCACCAAAACTGTTATATCTAATGTTAAATCAACAAATTCAGTAGTTTCAGGATACAAAATCAATATATAAAAATCAATAGCATTTCTATACACTAATAATTTATCTGAAAAAATAAGAAAAATAATCCTATTTCCAATAACATTAAAGAAAACACTTATAGATAAATTTAACTAAGGAAGTAAAAGTTTTCTACACTGAAAAATATAAGGCACTGATGAAAGGATTAAAGAAGACACAAGTGAATGGAAAGATATCCCATGTTAATGGACTGGAAGACATAATATTGTTTACATATTTCCCCCAAAGCCATTAGTATATATTTAATTCAATTCCAATGGCATTTCTTTTACAAAAATTGAAAGAAAATTCTTAGACTTATGTGGAACCACAAAAGACTCCAAATAGCCAAAGTAATCCTGAGAAAGCAGAGAAAAACTGGGGGCAGCACCCTTCCTAATTTCAAACTCTATGACAAAGCTATAGTAATCAAATAAAGATGATGCTGGAATAGACACATAGACCAATGGATTCAAATCAAGAGCTTAGAAATAAACCTATGCATATATGGTCAACTAATATTTGACCAGGAAGCTGAGAATACCCAGTAGAGAAAAGGCAGTCTCTCCAATAAATGCTGCTGGGAAAATTGATATTCCTATGTAAAAGAATGAAACAAGATCTCCATATTACACCATTCTAAAAAATTAACCACAAATTTAGGAATAATATTAATAACCAAAATAATAATATTAACAACAGTGGTTAACATTTACTGAGTATTTATTTTGTGTCAAGCACAATGTAATATTCACCTTACATTCATTAAGTTCATGAATCATTACTCTTTTTATTCAGTTCTCAAAACTAATGTAGCAATTACTATTTTCTCTGTTTTATAGAAGATAAAATATTAATAATGAATCTCTACTAAAATGTCAACTAGTCATGGCAATGTATTTGTGTATGTGTATTTATATTTCATAAGCATTCCTGCAAAAATATGAGAAAGTATAATATTAGGTCTCTATCAGTTCATACATATCATAGGGCAGTTAGCAGCTTATGAAGAACTGGAGGCCCGGTGCATGAAAATTCATGCACTGAAGGGGGGTGTCCTTCAGCCTGGCCTGCCCCCACTTACAGTCCAGGAGCTCTCAGGGGTGGGAAGTGACATGGAGATCAGGGAAAGAGGACACCCCATCACACCTCTGCTACTACCACTGCCAGCAGCACCAGCCTCATCCAGCCCTACTTACCTGACCCTCGGGGCAGCCCTGAGCAGCTGGGCAGCTGCCATCTGAGGCTTGCCTATACCTTGGGCCAGCCCTGGGACTCTGGATGTTGCCACACACTTGCCACCCTGGGGAGGCTGAGGGGACTGGGTGCTGCCATCTTGTGGCTGTCGGTGCTGCCATCTTTGAGGCTGTGGCAGTCAATTAGCATATTCCCTTCTTATTGGCTACGGGTGCCACCATCTTTGCAATGGTATGAGGATCAATTAGCATATTCCCTTTTTATTAGATAGGATTGTGTTACTTTTCTCCAACAAGAAAGAGGAGCCTGCTGAATTATTATTCTATGAATCAGGGACATTGTTGGCAGCATTATTCAATCCATTATGTTTTTAAAATTAGTAATCCCCTCCATTACCAAAACAAGAGTTATTTTTTGTTGTTTTTTTATGCTATCAAAGAAATTGGAAGAATAATTACCGACACTGCATCAATTTCATTTGTATTGTTAGAATGTTGGAAAATCTGGCTTTTTGGAATTCTGAAATTCATCATCTGGAAATTTAATTTGTACCAAAATGTCTATTTCTTTATGAATGATTACTGGGAAATAAGCTGAAGTTCCACATTTAGCTGATATTTTAGCTGATTTCCTGACTTCGTTGTTTTTCTTTCCATGAATAGTTTTCTAAAACTGGTGTTAGTAGAAAGTTGGACAAGTACTTAGCATGCTCATTGGCTCTCTAGAAGAACTAGAATTATTTGTCTTCAAAATTCATTATACATCAGACTTATCTGAGATACTTGTTGAAAATGAAAATTCTTGTCCCTAGGCTGAAGATTGTTTTTATTATTTCCTTTAAAACATTATTTTTCAATTATAGTTTGTATTCAATATCACTTTGTATTAATTTAGGTGTGCAGCATAGTGGTTATACAATCATATGCTTTGCAAAGTGTTTCTACAAATATCTCTAGTACCCACCTCACACCATGCATAGTTATTACAATATTATTGACTATATTCCCTATGCTGTACTTTACATCTCCATGACTATCTTGTAACTATCAATCTGTACTTCTTACTCCCTTCAACTTATTTTAAAAATATATTCTTATTGATTTCAGAGAAGGAAAGGGAGAGAGAAACATCAATGATGAGAGAGAATCATTGATCAGCTGCCTTTTGCACATCCCCTACTGGGGATGGAACCCACAACCCAGACATGTGCCCTTGGCCAGAATCAAACCTAGGACCTTCAGTCTGCAGGCTTACACTCTATCCACTGAGCCAAACCAGCTAGGGCCTTGAACTTTATTTTTTTTTAATATATTTTATTGATTTTTCACAGAGAGGAAGGGAGAGGGATAGAAAGTCAGAAACATCGATGAGAGACATTGATCAGCCGCCTCCTGCACGCCCCCTACTGGAGATGTGCCCGCAAGCAAGGTACATGCCCTCAAGCGGAATCAAACCCGGGACCTTTCAGTCCACAGTCCGAAGCTCTATCCACTGAGCCAAACCGGTCTCGGCAGGGCCTTGAACTTTTTTACACAGCCTCCCAAACCCTCTCTTCTGGCAATCATCAGTCAGTTCTCTGAAACTATGAGTGTGTTTCAATTTTGTTTGTTCATTTATTTTATTAGATTTCACATGTGAGTGAAATCATATGGTATTTGTCTTTTTCTGTCTGACTTATTTCACTTAGCATAATACCCTCTGGGTTCATCCATGCTGACAGAAATGTTAAGATTTCATTCTTTTTTATGTTCTAGTAATATTTCGTTGTATACATGTTCAACCACTTTTTTTTTATCCACTCATCTAATGATGAGCACTTACTGGTAGCTTGCTTCCATATTTTGGCTATTGTAAATAATTCTTCAATGAACATATGGGTGCATATATTCTTTCAAATTAGAGTTTTTGGATCTTTCATTATATATCCAGAAGTGGAATCACTAGGTCATAAGGTACTTCCATTTTTAATTTTTTAAGAACCCTTCAAACTGTTTTACATAGTGGCTGCACCAGTCTGCATTCCCACCAACAGTGCACAAGTGTTCCCCTTTCTCCACATCCTTACTAACACTTGTTCTTTACTGATTTATGGATGATAGCCATTCTGCCAAGTGTGAGGTGATATCTCATCATGGCTTTAATTTGCATTTCTCTCATAGTTAGTGATGTTGAACATCTTTTCATATGTCTATTGGCCATCTTTATGTCCCCTTTGGAAATGTGTACCAGTTGAATATTCTTATTGGATAGGTGTGGGGTGAGGCCCTGCACACCTTTCAAACAGGTGATACCAATAAGAGTGGTCCCTAAACCTCATCTGCTCTATATCTACCTGTATCCTGAGCATCCCAATGAATGTGGACTTCTCGTTGATGTTTTCTACCACAGGGATTATGTGGATATCAGGGTGGAAAATCTAGGTAAGTAAGTGTACGTCATGGTCCTCAAATGAAAAGAGTGGCAGAATTAGTGACAGTTGTAATTGTCAGAAGGGGACAGTTCAAGTATCCTGGGCAAGTCACGGGACAGTGTTCCCAAAAACCATTATAGAGGGAAAGGATATTCCAGGATGAAGCAGCAGTTTGAACAAAGATATAGTTCAGCCTAACCAGTTTGGCTTAGTTGATAGAGCATTGGCCTGTGGACTGAAGGGGCCCAGAATCTATTATGGTCAAGCACATGTATCTTGGTTGAGGGTACATTTCCTAGTGGGGAGTGTGCAGGAGGTAGCTGATCAGTGTTTCTCTTTCATCTGTTTCTCTCTCATCAATGTTTCTGAGTCTCCCTTATCTCTGTAAATAATCAATAAAATATATTTTTTAAAAAGTAGAGTTCAAATGTTCAAAGTATAGGATTTGTAGTCAAGCCCACCTGGGCTCATATTCCAGCTCTACCATTTTATTTATTTATTTATTTATTTATTTATTTATTTATTTAAGTTATTTATTGTTTGAAGTATTACATATGTTTCATTCCCCCGTATTGACCTCTCCCCTGGCTGCTCCCAACCCCCAGAATATTCCTTCACCTCTTCCATTTGTGTCCATTGGTTTTGCTCATATGCATGCATACAAGTCCTTTGATCGATCTCTTACCCCTCTCTGCTACCTTCTCTCGTTGGTTGGACAGTCTATTTGATGCTTCTATGAACCTGGTTCTGTTTTTGTTCATCAGTTTATGTTGTTCATTATATTCCACAAATGATTGAGATCATATGATATCTATCTTTCTCTGACTGGCTTATTTTGCTTAGTATAATGCTCTCAAGCTTCATCCATGCTGTTGCAAATGGTAAGAGTTTCTTCTTTTTTTACAGCAGTATAGTATTCCATTGAAAAGTTGTACCACAAAGCTCTATCATCTTATAATAGCTTTATCCACTGCCTGGTTTTCCATATTAGTCGCTCACAAGCCATGGTTTGCTGCTCTGCTGACTAATGAGTTTGCCGACCATTGCTAAGGCATTACCCTTACCCAGAAGTTTTGACTTCAGGTTAAAGACATTAACACATTATTAAAATATTTTAAGTGTTTTCCCCTAAAGCAGTGGTTGGCAAACTCATTAGTCAACAGAGCATCAAACCGTGACTCATGAGTCGCAGTTTACCAACCACTGCTTTAAGGTATAATATTCTCAAAATTGCACATGCTCAATTAAGATATTATATATCCTCACTCAAAGGTCCTTACCACTATTTCTGTCTTTGTTATTATAAATGATTTTGTCTAGAAGTCTACCCATTTTGTTTTGCTTTTATCTTAAGATTAGAGACCCAGTGCATGAAAATTCATGCACTGCAGGGTAGGTTCTTCAGCCCAGCCTGCACCCTCCCACAGTCCAGGAGCTCTTGGGGGTGGGAGGTGACCTGGTGATCAGGGAAAGGTGACACACGCATCATTCCTCTGCTGCTGCCACTTCTGGCAGCACAAGCCTCGGGTGGCCCTGGGCAGCAGGGCAGCTACCATCTGAGGCTTGCCTGTACCTTGGGCCGGCCCTGGGCAACTAGGGGGCTAAGAAGACTGGGTGACTACAGAGGCAGGCAGGTGGAGCCACCAGACCTGCCTTGGGGTGGGTCTAGCTATGCGCCTGCTGCCCTGGCAGGGCTGAGGGAACTTGGTTCCACCATCTTGTGACTGTGGGTGCCACTATCTTTGAGGGCATGGCAGTCAATTAGCATATTCCTTCCTTATTGGCTGTGGGTGCCACCATCTTTGTGAGGGTCAATTAGCATATTCCCCCTTTATTAGATAGGATTCTCTTGTGAAATTTGTGCCAATTTATTCTCCAAACATAGATGCTATTACTTAGTTACTATATAGCATTTTCATCTCAGATTTCCAAATTTAAGTAATAATTTAAGTGCAAATCTTAGGTGCAATTTACCACCTTTTTTTCCTGGATGACCTATCTCAGTTCCCCCAAAATTCTCTTGTACTAAAATTCTGATGCTTCTGTTATCCTGTAGAGCAACTTCATGGAAGATCACATCTATTGAAAGCATGTAGATCAAGGATGGATTAATAGAACAGTCTACATTTGAACTGAGCCTTAAGAGATGGCCACGATTTCCACAGAGAGAGAGAGGGTGTTCTAGAAAGAGGCAACAATATGAACAAAGGCAGAATCTTCGGAGCTTCTGACTCAGTGTAGAGACCAGAATAACTATTTCAAATGAGTGACCCATACAATTCTAATGCAGATGGTTCAAAGACAATAGTTTGGTTAATAATACTTGGATTCATTAATTCTGTATAGCAATATTTTTTTAAATATATTTTATTGATTTTTTACAGAGAGGAAGGGAGAGGGATAGAAAGTCAGAAACATCAATGAGAGAGAGACATCGATCAGCCGCCTCCTGCACACCCCACAGTGGAGATGTGCCCGCAAGCAAGGTACATGCCCCCAACCGGAATCGAACCTGGGACCCTTCAGTCCGCAGGCCGATGCTCTATCCACTGAGCCAAACCGGTCTCGGCTGTATAGCAATATTTAAACTAAAGGACTTTACTCTCCATCCATGTATACATGCTATAATACATACAACTATTGGCTTGGTTTTGAAAAGTGACCCTTTTAATATGATGGAAAATATGAAGGGGATTGGGGGCAATCACAGAACCCTCTAAAAGGTTTATAAAATGGAAGGATGGTAATATAACATTTAATCCAAAGAGAATTCAAAGAGAAATGTCCATAAATTTCAAAAATTATTTATTTAGAACATTCCAACTTTCTAAGAAGATTCTTCTGCCAGTTTAATATAGATAGCATATTGCAAAAATAAATGAAAGTAAAAATAAAACAAAATGCTTCATGCTTCTGCCTCAAGAGAGTTTTGCTTTATATAGTTTCAAAGAAAGAGATCCTGGTATTTCTCAACAGTTTTTGAATTAAATAAATGCGTGCCTTTTGCCCTGGGAAATCAGGCTCAAAAAACATTTTTTCATAGTTTCTAATATAATTAGGGTGGAAGGCTTTAGAAAGGATATAGTGAATATAAGAAGCAGAAGCAAAATTCATATATCTGGTCATTGTCCAGTTTTTGGAGCAAAACAAAGTGGAATACAAACATGAGTAGAGATGCAAGCTTAGCCTTGGGTTTTGAAAAAGGGCGTCTAAGTTGAAAGATGCTGCACAGCACAGGTGGTATGAATTGATGTCAAGATGACTTATCTCACCCCTTCTCTGGTTCATCATGGAGCTTCCTTTGTGATCTCCTACATAAATCAAAAAAGCTACAGTAAACTAGGCAAAGAATTGCATACGTGAAAACACACACAAATGCCTCACCTTATTACTGCACAATCAACCTACATTTCCCTCTACAAAGACAGTTTGTATTTGTTTTCTATTTGTTTTGTATTTGTTGACACACTGCTATATAATTTTCTTCAAATTGTTTCCCTGGGACTGTATCTTCTTTCCTCAACTGGACTGAATACCTCTCAAAGACAAAGGTCATTCATGTAATTTCTTTGGCAGTTCCTCACATTTAAGAGCACATTATTCTGTGCACATCCTGGTAGTTGAAGATGTACTTGAGGATAGCCTTCATACAACGGTGAAAGGCAGCTGTGTACTCTTCTGCATTTTGTTCAGCTGTCAAAACGTGGGGCTTAAGGCTAATTTGTATTAATAAACTTGCAGCCTTGTCAGCAAATACTTCAAATGAAACTGTCTAACCCCGTAACGGTACTGTCAGGGAGATTAGTTTATGTTTTCTGATTGGCTTCTGACAGTAACAAGTATTGTGACTTCTGTCAGTACTTATGTTACCTTATGGGAGCTTTTCACCTTACTATGTAGGTTCATAAACTACCTCGTTTAAAAAAAAAAAAAACCTTCTTCAAACAAAGTGATAGAAGGTTTTTTAAGGGACTCTCTGATAACAACTTCATTCAAAAAGGGGTCACACTTTATTTCAGAGCTGAAGGGCAGATCTAGAACTCTGAGTAGGTCTTATGTAAAAAACCTTGATTATTTTAGTTCAGAAGATTTTCATCTTTGGTTCTAATTGCATATAATCACTATTGTTCCACAGAGCACATGAGATTAAAAATACAATGAGACAGAGGTTTTGAAAGAAGAAAAAAATTTTCCTTAAAAGAGGAAAGTTTTTATATGAATAAGACTATAAAGATGCATTGAAAGACTCTTTGAAAAGGAATAATAAAAATCACTATTATCTCAAATCATAAATACAATTCCCTTCTGGAGGTTTTCACTAAAATATATTTCAAAGACAAACTCAAATTCATACTTTGATAGTAAAAAGAATACCTAACAAGTGTGCTCACATGGATCTGTACTGAGTAAAAATCATTTTGATAGACTTCTGGAAATATTTATCAGATAGTTGAAATATAGTATCATGTAGAGAAATACATATCCTTATGAAGATAAATATTTCCAAGACCCTTTCATCAGTACCATCTGAACTCTAAGTGGGTTGCTCAGGTGTAGGGATGAGTTAAGATCCAAACAGTCAATATTTTGTCTCTTCATGTCAAATGGAAGATCAGGGGAATTACATCAAAACATGAATCTACATCTTTAACATCTTAAGCATGGTATTGATTCTTTCCCTGAGTCAAAGTAAATTGCAAGTCTATGAGCAACCTCTAGGACTCTGGACACTCACTGTCTGATTCTAAGGCTGAATGTAGATACAAAATGGGTTGACACTGTGTTCTACTCCTACTGAGCTTATTGGTCAATGCTTTTTCAATATTTTTTTTATTTACTTTATAAGTACAATCAAAATAGGACATGAGTGAGAAAATATAGTCACTATACCTATGGTATAAATGTATTATACTTATCACATGGGAATCTTTCACTATATTGACAATAAATATAACAATCACTATACAGCAGCAGAAGCAACATGACAACAATGTTGCTAATATTTGTCAAGCATTTAGTAAATGTTTAAAAATAGTCAAGTTTGCCGAGACCAGTTTGGCTCAATGGATAGAGCGTCGGCTTGCAGACTGAAAGGTTCCGGGTTCAATTCCGGTTGGGGGCATGTACCTTGCTTTCGGGCACATCTCCATTGTGGGGCTTGCAGCAGGCAGCTGATCGATGTCTCTCTCTTATCGATGTTTCTGACTTTCTATCTCTCTCCCTTCCTCTCTGTAAAAAAATCAATAAAATATATTTAAAAAAAATAGTCAAGTTACTATACCAAGTAATTTGTATTCATTAATTCATACAATACTCTGAAATGCATTTTTGTGTCCTATTATCATCATTTAATACACTTAAAAGCCCCATAGCATATGATTATTATTATCCCTAAAGTACAGATGAGGAAGTTCCTAGACCTAAACCTTTAGCTATTAATGATGGAGCTAGAATATAAAATAGGGCCAGTTCAAAAAACTGGCTTAGTGGCCTATGGAGCACTGAAAATTTCTGAATTTTGTTTTATAGAAGAAACTTTGGTTATTTTATCCAATGGCTTTGCATCAGGGGTATTATCCCAACTACCTTTATGGGATTGTTCCTTGACCAGTTATGAATTTATAGTGTGGTGTATTATGTCTCAAATCTGTAAAAATACTACAGCATATTTACTATTATTATATCATTATCCTGTATGTAGATGAATTTCCAAAAGTGATCTAAAGTTTTCTTCCTGCAGAGAGTCTGAGGAAATCAGCAGTCAAGAACAAAGCTCTGCTAATTAGCTCAGAGCCTGCCTGTCTGTATAATGGGGGTCATCAGCAAGGAAAATGAGAAACAATCAATGAAGGCACTTCTATCTCAACAACACACAGAAAGGAACTGGCATGATTTTAACAAACTAAATGTAACAATTAACACTCAAAATTCTATGTATTTTACGAAATATGGATTCAGAATACTACATAAATTATGAATACTTACAGGGCCATTGACTAAAAGACAATATACATTTTTATTTTTACATATGGGTTTGTATATGTATAAATATTTATGTAATAATGTATATTTGCATTTAAACTAACACATTGACCAGAAAAAAAAGATGATTTGAAAGATCTAGCTAGTAAAGAGCCAAAGAAAATGTATAGAAGCTCCTTGGGCTCTAATTAAGTGTTGTTAGAAATAATACATAGAATTATTTGACAGCCTGATAGGTAATAGAACATCAGGTAAACATCTACCTATGCTCTAGAGATTGTAATCCAATGTTAGTAACTTTATACTTCTACTTATATCAATTTTTATAGTTTAAAACAAAACATGTTCAAGAAAACTACAGGGAAAAAATCAGCATACCAAGACAAAAGAAAAATTAAACCCCACTGTTTATTTATTTGTTTGTTTGTTTGTTTATCTTTATTTTTCAAATTATTACAGATGTCCCTCATTTGTTCCCCCTCTAGATCTCCTCCACCCTATTCCCACCCCACCCCAGGTCCTCTCCAGCCCACTGTCCATGTCCATAGGTAAATTTATACATGCGTATAAGATCTTTGTCCCATCTCTTCTTGCACCTCCCCACATTCCTTTCCCCCTGAGAATTGTTAATCCACTCCATTTCCATTCACCTGATTCTATTACATTCACCAGTTTATTCTGTTCCTTATATTTTTATTCATTTGATTTTTAGACTCACTTGTTGATAGATGTGTATTTGTTATCACGTTCTTGTTCATAATTTTTTTATCTTTACCTTTTTCTTCTTCTCCCTCTTCTTAAAGAATACCCTTCAGCATTTCATATAATCCTGGTTTGGTGTAGATGAACTCCTTTAGCTTTTTCTTTGTGAAGCTCTTTATCTGACCTTCAGTTCTAAATGATAGCTTTGCTGGGTAGAGTAATCTTGGTTGTAGGTTCTGGCTATTCATCACTTTAAATATTTGTTGCCACTCTCTTCTGGCCTGCATAGTTTCTATTGAGAAATCAGCTGATAATTGTATGGGTACACCTTTGTAGGTAACTAACTCTTTTTCTATTGTTGTTTGTAATATTTTCTCTTTATCTTTTGCCCTTGGCATTTTAATTATGATGTATCTTGGTGTGATCCTCTTTGGAGTCCTCTTGTTTGGGGTTCTCTACATTTCTTGGACTTGTGAGTCCATTTCTTTCACCAGGTAGGGAACGTTTTCTGTCATTATTTCTTCAAATATGTCTTCAATATCTTGCTCTCTCTCTTCTTCTGACACCCCCATAATTCTGATGCTGGTATGCTTGAAGTTGTCCCAGAGGCTACTTACACTATCTTTATATTTTTGGATTCTTTTTTCTTTTTGCTTTTCCTGTTGGGTGTTTTTTGCTTCATCATATTTCAAATCATTGGATTGATTCTTGGGATCCTCTACTCTATTATTGAATTTCTCTATTCTATTCTTTATTTTATTCCGTATATACTTAATTTCTAAATTTCTGACTGGTCTTTTCCTGTTTTTTGTTTGTTTGTTTGTTTGTTTGTTTTAAATTCTCACTAAGATCCTTGAAGGTCTTACTAAGTTTCTTGGAGGTTTCTAGAAGATTCTTGAGTAACCTTATAACTTTGATTGTGAGCTCTATATCCAGTAATTTGCTTTCTTCTATTTCTTTTATTTGTGACACATTTCTTTGTCTCCACGTTTTGTCTGCTTCACTGGGTTTGTTTCTATGTATTGGGGAGCTACTAAGTCTCCTTATGATGATAGGGTGTCCTTGTATAGTATGTGTCCTATAGGGCCCAGTGGATCAGCCTCCCCAATCACCTGAGGTGGACACCCTTGATGTACCCCTTGTGGGCTGTGTGCACAGTCTTTTTGTAGTTGAGCCCTTATTGCTGTTGTATCACTGGGAGTAATTAACCTCCAGGCCAATTGACTGTGAGGACCAGCTTTTGTCTATAATGAAAAAGCCTCTGTGCAGGAGAAACCTTTATGGGGCAGGATTTGCTTCAGTAGGGCTTTGGTGCTCACTGAGTCTTTACCTTAAGTGCATCACTTATGTATGTGAATAGTTGTAATCTGGTATGGACTCACACTGACCAATGGCTTCACTGGCTCTTGGATCTCCAAGGAGGTGCAAAGTCAGCCACTGCTGGTGGCCACCCAGCAGGAACTACAGAGAGATCTGCATAGTCCTCCTCTTTGTATCAGGTTTGGAAGTGCCCAGATGAGGCCTAACTGTGGAGCAAGGTGGGCTGCTGCAGCGCTGGCCTTTGCCTTCTTTGATAGGTTTGGGGCTCCCTGACCCAGATACAGTTTGACAGGTGTTAGGCAGAGAACGGACAGGCCATTCATATACAAAAGCTGCTGCACACAGCTTGGGTGGGGTTGTAAATTGGGAGGGGCAGGGTTCAGGGAATCTCCAGGGTGGAACAAACAGAAATGGCTGCCTGTCAGCCCTGCATAGGGGAGGTCTCAGCTCAGGAACAATGACCTTTGTGAGCACCTACATCTGGAAGAGAGCCACCCCTGTGTTCCTGCCCCAATGCCAGACAGTACAGTTTCTCTCTGTATATTGTCTGGGTCCCCCAAAGTCTCACCCAGCACTGGGGCTTAGAGCAAGTAGGAGCTTGTATCTCCCTCCTGATTAAAAAAGTAGCACACCTGGGTGCCAGCCCGTTCCATGCTTCCACATCTCCACACCTTCTACCAGTCTCAATGTGCTTTCTTCCTCTTTTTTTTTCTTAAAACATATTCTTTTATTTCAACATTTTCCTGTTTGGACAACTGTCCCCATCAGTGTGGGCATGTCTAAAGTGTTATAAACACAATAAGAGCTGTCTCCAATGGACTTTGACTTCTGCCATGTTAGGTAGGCATCAGGTCAGACAGCAAAGAATGGGCTTGTTTCTCAGGTATCGGGTCCTGCTTCCAGAAGTGGGGGGGGGGGCATGCTCGTTGGCCTTGATCCATAAGGAACTCAGCCCTGGGGAATGCCCCATTGGGGTTGTCATGATTGGTAGAGAGGCACATGTCTCAGGCCAGGCCACAGCCCAGATGGGATGGAGTGAGAGCCCCAATGAGGCTGGTGTCTAAGGACTCTGACCAAGTATCCAGAGGCCACATGAAAGGTAAGCAGGGAGGGGCAGGCTGGGCAGAGCCTGAACCTGAGTTTACTGGGATGAATTGATCAACCACTTCTGCTATAGAGTGAACTTATGGGGTCCAAAATAGGCTCCTCCACATTGAAGTTATCTCCCAAGTAAAGGATTCAGTATACCCTTAACATAGCTGCTGGGAGGCTACCTCACTACAGGGCTGGGTCTTCAGATAAGTGACATTAGGGTCAGCCAAGAAACCGGAAGCAAAAAACCACAAATGAGTTTTTACACTTGTAAATTTGCTCATGACATCAGCCCGGAAGCACACAGGGGCTTATCTGTTCCCCGGATGTTAACTAATGGTGACCGATCCACAGGTCATATAGCTTGGCTACCTACCCCTAAATACCTCCAGCAGCTGGCAGGCCAGGTCTTGGTTTTAACTTTCATTAGCTTTGTATAAACTCGCTGTTAGCATGTACTAACCAACAGGGAAATTATTATTTCTTTCTTCTTAAATATAACCTATTTTATCTAATAAAGAGGGAATATGCTAATTGACTCGCCCACCCTCAAAGGTGGAAGTGTCCACAGCCAATAAGGAAAGAATATGCTAATTGAGTGCCCTGACCTCAAAGAAGGTGGCACCCACAGCCAATACATTGGGGATATGCTAATTGATTGTCCCACCCTCAAAGGTAGCAGTGCCCACAGCCAATAAGGATGGGATATGCTAATTGATTGCCACACCCTCAAAGATGGTGGTACCCATAGCCACAAGATGGCAGTGCCCAGTCCTGTCAGCCCTGCTGGGATTGTAGGCCTGCAGCAAGGTCCATTCTGCTCCAGATGGGCTTGGCTACTCTGCATGTCTGCCTCTGGAGTCCTCCAGTCCTCTCATAAGCCCAGCCACTGAGGGCCGGTCAGTGGCAGAGGCAAGCCTCATTTGGAGGCTGCCCAGCCTCCCAGGGCCACCTGAGGCTCAGGTAACCAGGGCCAGCCGAGGCTTACACCTCTGGCAGTGGCAGCAACAGAGGTGTGATGGGGCATCAACTTCCCCTGATTGCCAGGTCTCCTTCTGCTCCTGTGGGCTCCCAGACTATGAGAAGGGGCAGGCCTGGCTGAGGAACCCCCCTCCAGTGTATGAATTTTTATGCACCGGGCCTCTAGTCCTATATAATAAAAGGCTAATACGCTAATTAACCAAAAAGTGGAATGACTGGTTGCTATGGTGCGCAATGATCACCAGGGGGCAGATGCTCAATGCAGGAGCTTTCCCCTGGTTGTCAGTGCGCTTCCACATGGGAGCACCACTCAGCCAGAAGCCGGGCTCTTTCTGTAATTTCACTATTAGTGTATAGAAATGCCATAAATTTATTGGCATTAATTTTGTATCCTGCTATATTGCCAAATTCATTTATTGAGTCTATTAGTTTTTGGATAGAGTCGTTTGGGTTTTTTATGTACAGTATCATGTCATCTGCAAATAAGGACAGCTTTATTTATTTTCCAGTTTGGATGCCTTTTATTTCTTCTTCTTGTCTAATTGCAATGGCTAATATTTCCAGTATTATGTCGAACTGGAGTGGTGAGAGTGGGTATCCCTGTCTTCTTCCTATTCTTAGGCAAAATGGTTTGGGCTTTTGCCCATTGAGTATGATGTTAGCTGTGGGTTTATCGTATATGGCTTTTATGATGTTAACGTATGATCCTTCTATTCCCACCTTGCTCAGAGTTTTTATCAAGAAAGGGCGTTGGATTTTGTCAAATGCTTTTTCTGCATCAATTGTTATGACCATGTGATTTTTATCTCTCAATTTGTTTATGTGATATATCATGTTTATTGATTTGTGTATATTATACCATCCTGCATTCCTGCTATAAATCCTACTTGGTCATGTATTATGGTCTTTCTGATGTACTGCTGGATCTGATTTGCTAGAATTTTGTTGAGGATTTTGGCATCTATGTTCATGAGGGATATTGGCCTGTAATTCTCTTTCATTGTGTTGTCTTTATCTGGTTTTGGTATTAGGGTGATGCTGATTCATAGAAGGTGTTTGGAAGTGTTCCTTCTTCTTGAATATTTTTGAAAAGTCTGAGGAGGATAGGTTTTAATTCATCCTTGAATGTTTGGTAAAACTCTCCTGTGTAGCCATCTGGTCACAGGCTTTTGTTTGCTGGAAGCTATTTGATGACTGCTTCAATTTCTTCCTGAAGTTATTGGACTATTGGGATGTTTAGATTCTTCCTGATTGAGTTTTGGAAGGTTATATTTTTCTGGGAATATGTCCATTTCCTGCAGATTGTCCATTTTGTTGGAATAGAGTTGTTCATAGTATTTTTTAACAATCCTTTGCATTTCCGAGGGATCTGTTGTTATTTCTCCTCTTTCATTTATGATTTTGTTTATTTGGGTCTTCTCTCTTTGCTTCTTGGTGAGTCTGGCTAGAGGTCCATCAATCTTGTTTATCCTTTCAAAGAACCAGCTCTTGGTTTTGTTGATCTTTTAAATTGTTTCTTTGGTCTCTATGTTATTTATCTCTGCTCTGATCTTTCCTATTTTCTTCCTTCTGTTTACACTGGGCTTTTCTTGTAGCTCACTTTCTAGCTCTTTGAGTTGTAAGGTTAGGTAATTTATTACCATTGTTTCTTGTTCTTTTGTTTTGTTTTTGCAGTAGGCTTATAGATCTATGAACTTACCTCAAGACTGCTTTCACTGTGTCCCATAAATTTTGTATTGTTGTGTTGTTATTGTCATTTGTTGCCATGATGTTTTTTATTTCTTCCTTGATCTCTCTGGTTACCCAGTCATTGTTTAATAGCATACTGTTTAGTCTCCATGTGTTTGATTTCTTTGTATTATTTTTATTGTAGTTGATTTCCAGTTTTATGCCACTGTGATCTGAGAAAATGCTTGATATGATTTCTATCCTCTTGAATTTGAAGACTTTGCCTAGGAGCCAACATATGATCTGTCTTTGAAAATGACCCATGTGCACTTGAGAAGGATGTGTATTCTGTGGCTTTGGTGTGAAATGTTCTGAAGATGTCAATTAATTCCATCTGGTCTAGGGAGTCATTTAGGATTGATGTTTCGTTTCTGATTTTTTGTTTAGAGGATTTGTCCAATGATGACAGTGGGGTATTAAAGTCTCCTACTATGATTGTATTGCTGTCAATGTCTCCCTTGATATCCTCCAGGAGTTTTTTTTTTTATGTATTTAGGTGCTCCTATATTGGGTGTGCATATGTTTACCAGAGTTATTTCTTCTTATTGGATTGTTCCCTTTAGTATTATGAATTGACCTTCTTTATCTCTTGTTATGCCCCTCCCTTTGAGATCAAATTTGTCATTTATAAGTATTGCAACCCCAGCTTTTTTTTTTCATTTCCATTTGCCTGAAGTATCATCTTCCATACCTTCACCCTCAATCTGTGTGCATCTCTTTCTTAGAAGTGGGTTTCTTGTAGACAGCAGATATATAGTTCATGCTTTCTTATCCAATTAGTTATCCTATGTCATTTGATTGGAGCATTTAATCAGTTTACATTTAAAGTTATTATTGATAAGTACTTATCTATCTCCATTTTTGTTCTTTACCCCTGTGTTCCTTTTTCACTTCCTGTTTATTTCATTACAGCAGACCCTTTAACATATCTTGCATTTCTGGTTTGGTGGTAATATATTCCCTTAGTCCTTTTTTGTCTGTGAAGCTTCTGATTTCACCTTCAATTTTAATAGAAAGCCTTGCAGGGTACAGTATTCTTGGATTCAGACCCTTTCTTTGCATGCCTTTCTATATTTCATTCCATTCAGTTCTGACCTGATGAGTTTCTGTTGAGAAATCAGTTGCTAGTCTAATGGGGGTTCCTTTCTAGGTAACTTTCTGTTTTTCTCTGGCTACTTTTAAGATTCTTACTTTGGTGTTGGTGTTTCCCAATTTAATTATAATGTGCCTTGGTGTCATTTTTTGGGGGGTTCTTTTTGCTTGGGACTATGAGAGCTTCTTGCATTTGTATGGGTTTTTTCTTCCCTATATTAGGGAAGTTTTCTGTCATTATATCTTCAAACAGGTTTTCTATCCCTTGCTCAGTTTCCACTCTTTCTAGAACCCCAATTATGTGGATGTTGTTGTGTTTTGTGTTATCTCAAAGATTCCTTAGGGTCTTCTCTTGCTTTTTAATTTTTTTTTTCTAGAAGCTGCTGTACTTGGATATTTTTTCCTACTTGTCTTCTAGCTCACTGATGTGGTCCTCTGCTTCTTCTCCTCTGCCTTTGATGCTTTCTATTGAGTTCTTTACAGCAGTGATGTCATTTTTCACCTCTTTTTGATTCTTTATAATTTCCTCTTGGTTCTTACTCATATTGTCAAAATTTGTCTTCCATTCTTTTCAGCTGCCTTATGACCATATTTTTGAACTCTTTATATGGCAGGTTGTTTGCTTCTATTTTGTTTACTTCCTTTTCTGGTGATTCCTGCTTTTCTTTCCTATGCAGGCTGTTTCTTCGTCTGCCATAGTCTTTCTTCTCTGAGTGTCTGGTTATGTAGTTCTTTCTCATTATCCCAGGAGAAATCTGACCTTTCCATGTGGCATGTGGAGCTCCTTTGAATCCGAGTGTTTGTGCCGATTGGGGAGCAGTGTTCTGGGTCCCCTGGCTTTTCGGTGGGCTCCACAGCTCTATAAAATAAGCATTTTTAAATGATCAAGAATTAAAAGAAAGAATAGATACCACCTAATAGGCAAGATCAAGACATCATTGCAAAAATTAAAATTAAAAAAAGAAATTTTTGAAATAAAAATACAGGCATTTGAATAAAGAACTTGAGGAAAAGATAAAAGTAGATTAGACATAATAGAAAAGAGACTTAGTGAAATAGAATATTGATCTGAGGAGCTTAGATTGAAACAGAGAGCATTAAAGAAATAGAAGATATAAAAGGGAAATCCAAGCAATATGGGGGATAATATAGGAAAAATCCAATCTAGTAGTATTTAATCAGAGTTCTAAAAGAAGAAATAAATATGAGAAACAGACAAGGTTCCAAAAAGAATTGGCTGAATTTCCAGAGTTGAGGAATGACAGAACATTCCAGAATTAAGAAATGACATAACAGCTTAGCCTTTAAAAAACAAACAAACAAACAAACAAACAAAAAACAACTAGATAATGGACAAAATTTAAAATATGAAACCTGTCTCTGTACTCATCAACTGGTAAAAATGAGAAATATCAAAGAAAAAGTTAAAATATGAATGTCTACCAGAGAGAAAAGACTATCTACAATGGAACTCTAATCAGACTTACACTGAGTGGCCAGGTTATTATGATCTCTGAACACATAATAATCTGGCCACTCCATGCATATCCTATATAATAAAAGGATAATATGCAAATTGTCCCCTAGACCAGGAGTTTGACCAGCAGGCAGGCTGGTCAACCACCCATGTCCCTTCCCCCTGGCCAAGCTGGCTGGAGCCCACCCAAGGATGAATTCATGCATCGGGACTTTAATATATATATATACTGAGTGGCCAGATTATTATGTGTTCAGAGATCATAATAATCTGGACACTCAGTGTATATAAGCCTGCTTATCAGCAAAAATAAATTTCAGAACTAAATGGAAGAGTGTCTTCAAAGTTGAGAGAGCATAACTCTCAATTTAAAAGTATAAACTTATTTAAAGTACCATTTAAGAAAGATATTTAAATAAAGAAATTTTTAGATTTACAAAATTTCAGAGTATACATGAGTGAAAGAAAAAAGGAGAGTTGAAATAAAGGAACAATGGTACAAGTAGAAATTGGTAAATTGTGTTAGTAAATTTGCACAAGAATGGGTCACTAAATAAAAAGTTAATAATTATTATAATGGTTACTGGAGAATTTAAAGACAGTATACATCTTAAATGGTAGTTTTCAATAGCATTAAAATAGTAGGTGATGTTTGCATCAATGTATTCTAAGATCACTGTGAGAGAGAGGATATTGACACTGATTAATTATACTTATATAGGCTAAAAGAAACCATTAAAATATTAGAAAGACAAATTCCAAACAAGTCAGAAAGAAAATATGTATGACCTATAGGATAAAAACTCAATTGATTTAATAGATCATGAGAAAAGACAGTGGAAATTAGTATAATTATTTAATAATCACAACTAATACAATTATTAAACACTCTCTTAAAAGACTGGTAGAAATGCAATCCAGATATATGTTAATGAGAAAAAACTATAAAACTATGAAAAAGATGCACCACAATGGTACAAATTCAACAACAGCAAATCAATGCATAGGATGGAATACCATACAGTTCATAAAATACACTATTTCTCTATTATCTATCATTTATTTATTGCAACCTGTGTACATAATAAAACTATGATTTTGAAAATAAAAATTATATTTTAATATTATGTCATTTATGTACATTTTTATGTTTTCCCATCTTATATTTAAGTCCTTTAGCCATTTTGAGTTTGTTTTTGTGTATGGTATAAGTTGGTGATCTAGTTTCATTTTTTGCATGTATTGACCAATTTTCCCAACACCATTTATTAAAGAGGATGTTTTGGCTCTATTGTATGCTCTTGCCTCCTTTGTCAAATATTAATTAAGCATAATGGCTTGGGTCAATCTCTGGGTCCTCTATTCTGTTCCATTGGTCTATATGTCTATTTTTGTGCCAGTACTGGGCAGTTTTGATAACACTGGCTTTGTAATGTGGCTTGATATCTGGTATTGTGATCCCTACAACTTTGCCCTGGATTGCTGTGGCTATTCGGGGTCTTTTTTATTCCAGATGAATTTTTTGAGAGTTTTTTTCTAGATCTTTGAAGTATGCCATTGGTATTTTAATGGGGATTGCATTGAATCTATAGCTTACTTTGGGTAGTATGGACATTTTAATGATGTTGATTCTACCAATTCATGAGCACAGTATACTCTTCTATTTGTTTATGTTTTCCTCTATTTTTTCAGTGTCCTGTAATTTTCCAAGTACAGGTCTTTTACCTCCTTAATGATGTTTATTCCGAGGTATCTTAATTTTTTTTGTTGCAATGATAAATGGGATTGAGTTTTTAGTTTCTCTTACTGTGAGTTCATCGTTGATGTATAAAAAAGCCATAAATTTCTGGGTGTTAATTTTATATCCTGCTACATTACCAAGTTCATTTATTAAGTCAAGTAGGTTTTTGATGGAGTCTTTGGGGTTTTCTATGTACAATATGATGTTATTTGCGAATAATGACAATTTTATTACTTCTTTTCAATTCGGATGCCTTTTCTTTTTGTCTGATTGCCATGGTACGTACTTCCAGTACTATGTTGAACAGGAGTGGTGAAAGTGGGCATCCCTGTCTTATTTCTGTTCTCAGGGGAAATGGTTTTAGTTTTTGCCTATTGAGTATGATGTTGGCTGTGGATTTGTCATATAAGGCTTTCAATATGTTGAGGTATGAACCCTCTATTACCGCTCTGTTGAGAGTTTTTACCCAGAATGAGTGTTGGATATTGTCAAATGCTTTTTCTGCATCAATTGATATGATTATGTGATTTTTGTCTATCAATTTTTTTATGTAATGTATCACAATTATTGATTTGTGAATATTGTAGTATTCTTGCATCCCCAGCATAAATCCACTTGGTCATATTTTATGCTTTTTCTAATGTAATGCTTGATCCGATTTGCTAGGATTTTGTTGAAGATTTTAGCATCTATGTTCATCAGGGATATTGACCTGGAATTCTCTTTCCTTATAGTGTCTTTATCAGATTTGGGAATTAGGGTAATACTGGCTTCAGTGAAAGAGCTTAGAAGTGTTCCCTCCACTTGAATTATTTGAGAAGTCTGAGGAGGATAGCTTTAATTCTTTGAATGTTTGCTAAAACTGCCCTGTGACGCCATCCAGACCAGGGCTTTTGTTTCCTGGAAGTATTTTGATTACTGCTTCAATTTAATTAGTAATTATAGGCCTATTCTTATATTTTTTATTTTTCTTGAGTTTTGGAAGCTTGTATTTTTCTAGAAATATGTCCACAACTTACACTATTCACAAAAATAAACTCAAAATGGATAAAGGACTTAAACTTAACATGGAAAACCATAAAAATCTTATAAGAATCCATAGGCAGAAAAATAGCATACATGTCATAACTATATTTTTTACTGTCCTAGGACAATGGAAAATAAGAAAAAAATAAACAAATGGGACTACATCAAAATAGAAAGCTTCTGCACAGCAAAGAAACCATCAACAAAATAATAAGAAGACCCACTGCATGAGAGAACATGTTTGCCAATGTTATCTCTGATCAGGGTTTAATGTACAACATTTATAGGGAACTCATACAACTTAACAAAAGGGAGCTAAACAATCCAATCAGAAGTGGGCAAATGACCTAAATAGAAACTTTTTGAAAGAGGACAATTAGAAAACCAAGAGACATAGAAAAACATGCTCAAAGTCACTAATCATCCAAGAGATGCAAATCAAATCAATAATGAGATACCATCTCACAACTGTCAGAATGGCTCCCATCAACAAATCAACAACGACAAGTGCTGGAGAGGATGTGGAGAAATAGGTACCCTGGTGCACTGCTGGTGGGAATGCAGACTGGTGCAGCCACTGTGTAAAACAATATGGAGTGTCCTCAAAAAACTAAAAATGGATCTCCCCTTTGACCCAGTAATACCACTTCTAGGAATATATTCCAAGAAACCACAAACACCAATCAGAAAGAACATGTGCACCTCTATGTTCATAGCAGCACAATTTACCATAGCTAAGATATGGAAACAGCCTAAATGCCCATCAGCAGATGAGTGGGTTAAAAAACAGTGGTAAAGAAGGAACTCTTATCATTTGCAACAGCATGGATGGAACTGGAGAACATTATGCTAAGCAAAATAAGCCAGTCGGACAAAGATAGATATCACATGATCTCACACATATGTGGAATATGATGAACATAAACTGATGAACTGATATAGAACCAGAGACATAGAAGCATTGAACAGATCATTCAACCACAGGGAGAAGGTGGGTGGAGAGGAGTTGGGGGAAGAGATAAACCAAAGACTTGTATGTATGCATATAAACATAACTCGTGGACACAGTCAGTGGTATGGGGAGATGAGGGCATATTTTGTGCAGATGGGAACTAGTGTGGTCAATGAGGGAAAAAGTATTCTTATATAATACTTTAAACAGTAAATAATTTTAAAAGTACATACTTATGTGGTAATTTATAAAAACAGATTTTGGAAGTTTATGGTAGGAATGTTAACTGTAATAGTAAGGTCCTATTTCTTCTCAGAAATATCAAAAGAAAAGACAGCAAATGAAGAAGATATAATATTAATTAGTATTTATTCAGTATTTAGTAATACTCAGGCAGTCTTATAAACACTTTATATGTATTAAGTTATTTAATCTTACCCTATGAGGTTGATATTTTAACTATGTATTAGTTACTAACTAATAGGTGTTCATTATATTATACTAATGAATTTTATGTTTCAAATATTTAATAATGATAATAAAGCAAAATAAAATGTTATAGTTGGTTAGGTTACAAGTCATGTGTAAGACTGTAATTTTAATACATGCAAGACTTAGATAAAGATGATAAAATATATTTAACTCACTTTAAAAGTTCAGCAGTGCATCCCCACCTCTGCCAACCTACATACATGCAATATAGACACAAGTAGAGATCGCACTTTCTAAGCATATTTTATTTTTATCTCCACATGACACTCAGTGATTGGCTATAAATCAAACTAGTTTCAATAAATGTTGATTAAATACAAAGGAGTGACGGATGATATATTTTAAAGCTCTATCAAACTATGTGGCAGTTATTATTATAAATTTGCTATTTGAAAAATCATTTCTTTTAATTTTTTCTCATTTTTATATATGATGTAATAATTTGGTACATGCTATTTTCTTTGCTAAAGATAATGCTACAGATCTACTTGCACTAAAATATTAACTTTAAGATTTTTTTCAAGAAGCAGTACATTACTTATATTTATGCCTGATAAAAAACATGGTGATCCTGCATTTACATCTCTAATATTCCCAGACAGTTTGTGGTTTCATGTGCTAGAGATATAACTACAGTTTAAGGGACTAAAACTTGTGCCCATCCAGTGTTGCCCAGTATTTTACCGGTCATGACTGGGTTGCAGGCTCAATGATTCTTATCATTAGTGTTCCTACCTCTCTCTTTCTTTCCCTTCCTCTCTGAAATCAATACAAATACTTATAAAAAGTGATAAAAATCATCCTAAAAACTTTATTAAACACTTACTTTAAATAAGGCACCTTACCATGTGCTTATTAATAGGCACTTTACCAAACTGAGCTCATCAGTGAGAATTTCACTTGCTAGAACTTTAAATACTTTGTCTTAGCAAGATCAGCATATTGGCATTCCTGCTAATTCTGCATCACAAATACTATTTTTAAAACTCTCAATCAATAACTCTTGCCAATTTGGGAAACAATGGAAGAAACACAGACATCAGCAGACCACATTTGTTTGCATACTATAATCTTGAGCAAGTTATTTTTCCTTTCTAAGGATCTGCTTTTCTTGTCTGGAAACTGAGGGCATTAAGATCATCCTGAAGATTTTGTCCCTGAATCAATCCAAGTGAATAATTTTTTAAAGGTATGAATCTGCATATTAAAATCTACTTTTATTTTGAAAGCTAAACTACAATGTATGTTCTTTGAATTTAGTTGGGTGATATAGGTTAATAAAATAAGTTTCAGGTGTGTATTTCTATAATATATCATCTATATAGTGTATTATGTCTATATCACCCCAAGTCCAGTCTCCTTCCATCACCATTTAGCCCCCCTTTACATTCTTTTACCACCCTCCACCCCTTTTCCATTCAGTTATCACCACATTATTGTTTATGTCTATGAAGTATTTTTTTTCTTTGCTTAGTCCCTTCACATTTTTTACCTAACCCCCAATTTACCTCCTCTCCGACAGTTGCACTCTGTTCACAATATCCATGAGTCTGATTCTGTTTTGCTTATTAGTTTATTTCCTTTATTAGATTTTATATGCAATTGAAATTATATGGCATTTGTCTTTCTTTGACTAGCTTATTTCACTTAGCTTAGTAGCCCCAGGTCCCATACATGCT
>PVJN01013167.1:0-49049 GCA_004026805.1 Lasiurus borealis | reverse complement strand
GGCAGTGATGGGAGGGGCTGGGCAGAGGCTCAGAGGATGGACTGAGACTTGCCTTTGTGTCCACCACAGGCACGAGCCCATCATACCATTCAAGGTGCATGAATTCATGCACTGGACACTAGTAATCTACATAAGAGGCACATCTAAGGGTGGTTTGTTCTGAACCTCTATATGGTTAAAACTGATAAGCCAGTTTTTCTAATTTGAAGAGGAAAAGGATTTAGGACAACCACATTATTGGAAAGTAAGAGGAAAACAAATATACAAAGAGGAGGTGCTCCAATTTTGAGATATAAATTCTTTCCAACATTTTGGCTAAATCCTGGACCACATAAACTTGAGGCAGATTGAGCAAAGCTATGGGCTAGGGCAGTGGTTGGCAAACTGGTTCAGGAGCTAAAGGCAGCTTTTTGGCCTCTTGAATGTGGCTCTTTCACAAAATATCACATGCGGGCGCACATGTACAGTGTGATTGAAACTTCAAGGTCCATGTTCAGAAGTCTGTTTTGGGCTCTCAAAAGAAATTTCAATTATTGTACTATTGATATTTAGCTCTGTTGATTACTGAGTTTGCCAACAGCTGGGCTAGGTATAGGAAAGACCACACTGTGATTTAAGTTGCTACCCAAAGGCCAAAATTTATAGTTTGAATCTAATCAAATCAAATTGCTTACTTTAAAAAAATCAACACTCCTCAGAGCAATATAACAGGATCCAGGCATATTCCCAACATGGCATTCAAAATGTTTAGCATTCAATGCAAAATTACTTGATATATGAGCAAACAGGAAAATTTATCCCATTCTCAAATATAAGATAATTGATAGAGACAACTCCAAGCTGATACAGATGTTGAAATTATTAGATAAGGACCTTAGAGTAAGGAGAAAACAAAAATGGCGGCATAGGTGAACACCTAAATTGCTTCCTTGCACAACAATTTCAAAACTACAGCTAAAGGACAAAACAGTCATCATCCAGAACCACAGGAAAGCTGGCTGAATGGAAATTCTACAACTAGAAGGAAAGAGAGGGGCTCATGGAGACTCATAGGAGCTGCAAAGAGCTGAGGTATGGAGACATGTTCATGGAGAGGATGGGCAGCGGAGAGCCTGGCTGGATTCCTCTAGCACGGTGGTTCTCAACCTTTCTAATGCCGTGGCCCTTTAATACAGTTGCTCACGTTGTGGTGACCCCCAACCATAAAATTATTTTCATTGCTACTTCATAACTGTAATCTTGCTACTGTTATGAACTGTAATGTAAATATCTGATATGTAGGATGTATTTTCGTTGTTACAAATTGAACATAATTAAAGCATAGTGAGTAATCACAAAAACAATATGTAATTATATGTTGTGAAATATTTATTTCTAATTATAAATAAATGAAATTTTTGTCTTGAATCATAGTGTAGCATGGGTAACAGTCTTCATATGACAACAGTAAACTACATTGCTACACTATGCTACACTGAGGAGCGGTCTGTTGGTTCCTAAGACCATGGGAAATAGGTGTTTTCTGATGGTCTTAGGCAACCCCTGTGAAAGGGTCATTCGACCCCCAAAGGAGTTACGACCCACAGGTTGAGAACCACTGCTCTAGCAGAAGGGAGACAGAAACTCCTGACTGCACTGAACCCCCAGTTCCGACTACATTGAACCCCAGTTCCAGGCAAGACTCATACAGGGAAAGTCTGGACTGTCGAAAAAGAGGAGTGTACAAAAACTCAGGGGAGCCGCTAAAGGCAGAGGTCTAGAGGCATGTGAGCCAGTGTGTACAGAGAGGACTGACTGCTGATTGTGCCGCTGATTTTCTCCAGTGGGAGGAAGACCGAACCTCCCAACTGAGCTGAATTCTACTTCCAAATGCACTAAACCCCAGTTTCAGGTGAGACCCTGGGGACCCAGACTCATACAGGTCCCCAGAGCACCCCGAAATTCAGGGGAGATGTAAAAGGCAGAGGTATGGAGCTGCACATGTGTGAGCATAGAGAGGCTGCAGCAATTACTGAGGGACACTGAGATCCAGGGGCCTCATAAGGCAGGTTGCCAAGGCTGTCAGCTCAGCCCTGAGACTCTGCCCATCTAAGCCGAAAATAGAGGCTTTAGCAATTTTGCAAGTCTTCTATCATAAGGCTGACTCCAGCCCAGAAGTTCTCCTGGCATAGAAACAAGTTATCCTCACAACCAATTGGCTTGGAGGTCAATTCTCCCTAGTGATACAAACAACAATAAAGACTTAACTACAACAAGGTTGTACACAGAGTCCACAAAGGGATGCATCAACAGAGTCCACCTCAAGTAAATGGGGAGGTGGAGCTATTGGGCCATATAGGACACCTAGCACACAAAGCTACTCTACCAACTCAGAGAAAGAGCCAAAATGTGGAGACAAAGAAACAGATCATAAATGAAAGAAATGGAGGAAAATAAATGACAGGATATTATAGTTCAAACCACGGTTATAAAGTTTTTGAAGAATTTCCTAGAAAAAATGGATAAATTTAGCAAGACCAAAAAGGATATGAAAAAGGATCAACTAGAAATTAAACATACACTGACTGAAATAAAAAAATATGATACAGAGACATAACAGCAGACTAGAGGAATGCAATAATGAAGTCAAATATTTGAAATACAAAGAAGCAAAAAAGACACAACTGGAAATCAAAAAGAAAAAAAAAAATCCAAAAATTTGAAGATAGTGTAAGGAGCTTCTGGGACAACTTCAAGTGTATTAACATCTGAATTATGGAGGTGAGAGTGGAAAAGAGGGAGCAAGATACTGAAAACTTATTTGAAGAAATAATGACAGAAATCTTGCCCCACCTGGTGAAAGAAATAGACTTACAAGTCCAGGAAGGGCACAGAACCCCAAACAAATAGAATCCAAAGAGGACACATTATAATTAAAATGTCAAGAGCAAAATCCAAAGAGAGAACATTAAAAGCAGTAAGAGAAAAACTGTTAATTATCGACAAGGGAGCACCCATACTATTGTCAGCTGATTTCTCAACAGAAACTATGCAGGTTAGATGGGAATGGCAAGAAATATTCAAAGTGATGGGTAGTGAGAACCTACAAGTCAGATTACTATACCCAGCAAAGCTATCATTCAGAATTGAAGGTCAGATAAAGAGCTTTACATATAAGAAAAAGCTAAAGTAGTTGATCAATGCCAAACCAGAATTATATGAAATGCTGAAAGGTATTCTTTAAGAAGAGAAAGAAGAAGAAAAAGGTAAATATAAAAATTATGAACAACAAATACATATCTATCAACAAGTGTATCTAAAAATCAAGTGAATAAAAAATCTGATGAATAGAATAAACTGGTGAATATAATATAATCATGGGCATAGAAAGTGTGTGGACTGATAATTCTCAGGGGAAAAGAGGTGAGGTGGGTACAAGGAGAGACCAGACAAATATTGTACACCTATGGATGAGGACAATGTGGGGAGGTAAGGGTAAAGGGTGGGGTGGGAGCCGGGTGAAGGGGAGCTATGGAGGGAAAAAAGAGGAACAATTGTAATAATCTGAACAATAAAGATTTATTAAATTTAAAAAAGAACCCCCCCAATAAAGGACCTTAAAGTATCTATATCTTATCTTATAAAGAGGGAATATGCTAATTGACTTGTCCACCCTCAAAGATGGTGGCACCCACAGCCAATAAGAAGGGAATATGCTAATTGACTGCTATACCCTCAAAGGTGGCAGGACCCACAGTCACAAGATGACAATGCAGTCCCCTCAGCCTCGCTGGGGTGCTAGGCAAGTGGCAGGGGTGGGCCCAGCCACTCCACACACCTGCCTCTGGAACCCCCCTTTTTCCTCAGACCTCTAGCTTCCCAGGGCTGGTCTGAGGCACAGGCAAACCTCAGATGGCAGCTTCCAGCCTCCTAGGGCTGGCCTGAGGCACAGGCAAGCCTCAAATGGTGGCTGCCCAGCTGCCCAGGACTGCGTGAGGCTCAGGTAACCAGGGCAGACCAAGGCTTGTGCTGCCAGCAGTGGTAGCAGCAGAGGTGTGATGGGGGCATTGCCTTCCCCTGATTGCTAGGTCACCTCTGGCCCTGAGGGCTCCTGGACTGTGAAAGGGGGAAGGCTGGGTTGAGGGACCCCCCTCCAGTGAATCAATTTTCATGCACCAGCCCTCTAGTATATATATAAAAGACTAAGTGACCAGTAGGATTCAACAACCATAATGACTGGAATCATCATTCAACCAGTTGCGATGATCTGCACTGATGACCAGGGGGCAGATGCTCAATGCAGGAGCTGCCCCTGGTGGTCAGTGCATAACTACAGCCAACCTCCCATGGCTGGCCAATCTCTGTGTCCCTTTCCCCCAGCTGGAACCTCCTGAGGCCCCCCATCTCCCATTGGTTGGCCAGCCCTGATCAGCCCTGATCATCCTTGATTTGCCCCAATTGCCAACCAGGCTGAGAGATCCAACCCATACATGAATTCGTGCACCAGGCCTCTAGTCAGTATAACTATCCTCAATTAGATCGAAAAATATACTCATAATAAATTAAAAGAAATAGTCTCACCTGGGAACTAGAAATTTTAGAATAAAAATTACAATATCAATAAAATTTATAACAAAACACATTTTAAACTCTTTCTCAGGGAAAAAAATTAGCAAGAAAATGAAATATATCACAAAACCAAGTAATAATATGAGCTACATAACTACTTTAATATTTGAATTTTATTCTGACACGAAAAGCTTTGCATCTAATATATCAAAGAATATAATTCATTTCGTAGAGCAATACAATAAAGTTAATATTATAAATATTCAGGAAATTAGGCTGAATCAAATTAAAGATATATGCCAATGTTTAACAACCATTTTCATTATGTGTTAAGTTGAATGTGATTTTTATTTTCCTTTTTTCAGTTATCTCTATTTTTCTCTTTTTCTAATTTAAAGAAACTAGATTATGTCACCCTGAAATATGCTTCTCGTCATAAAGATTACTTTGAGCTGAGGACAATTAAGAAACAGAAAATTCAGGAAAAGTTCTCCCTTTCATACCTAAAGGTAGGGTATAAATTCTCCTTTCACTGGAATCAAATACTCTTCAACCCCAAAATGAGACTATATGAATATGCAAACAAACGTTACTCCATTAGTTTCCTCCTATATGTGTACTCCCACAGTTTGTGGCTCTTGGAAGCTTAAAATTGCATTTCTCCATCCTGTTGTCCTAAATAATAAAATACCAATATGTAAAATGACTGAACAATGGAAAGACCATTCGCTTTGATGCACACTGACCACCAGGGGCAGATGCTCAATGTAAGAGCTGTGCTCTGGTGGTCAGTGCACTTCCACAGAGGGAGCACCGTTTAGCCAGAAGCTGGGCTCATGGTGGGCGAGCACTGCAGCAGAGTTAAGAATGTCCAACTGATGGCTTAGGGGAAGCAGGTCTAATCTGTCAGCTGGACATCCCCTGAGGGCTCCCAAACTGTGAGAAGGTACATGAATTTTGTGCACCCAGCCTCTAGTATCATTATAAAAGTATTGTTCTTTGTTGAAGATACTGTACAAACTGGAATTCTAAGCTGCCATATGAGTTACTTTGGGTTTAGGTTTCTCCCACATGATGTGCACTACACACATTAATACATGGTTTTCTTTCCTTTTTTTTTTTTTAAGCTGTAATAGCACCTCCCAGTAGAGTAAGGTGATTTGGTCAAGAGGTGGCTGATGCAATCGAATTAATTAAAACTTCACTTTAGGTAATTCTATAAGAATTTTTTTTTGCACATAAAGACAAATGGATTTTTTAAAAAAAACATATTTTATTGATTTTTTGCAGAGAGAAAGGGAGATGGATAGAGAGTTAGAAACATAGATGAGAGAGAAACATCAATCAGCTGCCTCCTGCATACCTCCTACTGTGGATGTGCCTGAAACCAAGGTACATGCCCTTGACCGGAATAGAACCTGGAACCTTTCAGTCCACAGGCCGACACTCTATCCACTGAGCCAAACCGCTTAGGGTGATTTTCTTTTTGTTAATGTATTTTTGTATGAGTGTCTCAGCAGAAAATCTATGATGGATTGAGATAAAATTTTGCCTCTTTTCTGTAATAATAAACAAATATTACACATCCAAAATTGTTATTTTATTTATTTAAGCTAGCTGAAAGAATTCCAAGTAATGTCCATTCTGTAAATTTGCTTATTTTTTAAATTAAAAATTATATGAGTAGTTTCAAAGTTGATAAATTAGATTTTATTGACATAATTGGCATGTCATCATTTTAGGTGTTACTATCATAATTTTTTAAATCGTGTTTTTTTTTCTTTTGTTAAAGTTCTTATTCTTAATTTGATTCAATAGAGGGAGCTTTTTATTTTTATTTTGTTTTCCATTATTGACTATGAGTTTGGATCCATTTGTCTTTATGTGCAAAAAAAAATTCTTACAGAATTACCTAAAGTGCAGTTTTAATTAATTCAATTGCATCAGCCACCTCTTGACCAAATCACCTTATTCTACTGGGAGGTGCTATTACAGAAATATAAATAATTTTCCAAATAAGAAGATCATAAAGTGATTTTCTTAGGGCAAAGAAAGAGCATCCTGGGGTTTGGAGGGTAGGAAGAGCCTGACCCTAAGTGCTTACAAAACATAACAGGAATCAAAATGTACTACTCCCTTATGCCTGACTGCTGTTCTTTCTTAAAAGTAACTTTTCTAAGCCTTAGGCATCTCATTATAATGTTTACAGTGCATATAGTTTTCTAATTGCCTATCTTTTGAAATATCTCATCACATGTCATTTATATATCTAACCTTATCCCCATAAATTATGTACACCATATCATGTTCTAGTTCGGCTTGACCTTAACACCTCTGTACTTTATTTGACTTTCGTCATCCTGTTAATAGTTCTTATACACCTGTGTCATTTATTAAAATAAATTATAAAATGAACATTTCTATAAAATGCATTTCATTCTACAGGTTTGCCCTTTCAAATTTAAGAATGGAGAGCCTGATTGTTTTCACTTAAGTATTTGTCTATAATTTCTGTAAACTGCTACCATGTGATGTTTCACCAGGTAGTATACTGACAAGTCTAACTGATGCTTTTGATAAAATGTATTGATTTCCCACTTAGTGACATGAATAAGAAAGATCCATGCTGATATTAGTCCATTAAACAGTTAAGTATTAAAATATGTACATAAATCACAAGGTGGCTTATAGTTATTGAAAAGCGGGTAATATATTAATAGTTAAATGTATAATTGCAAGGCTATGGAGGCCATGCAATAATAAAGGCCTTTTATATATTATTATAGGCCCAATTCAAGAAATTCATGCACTGGTAGGGTCCCTAGTAGCTGCCAGCTGCCGGCTGCTGACCTGGGCCTCTCTCCCTTCCCCTGGCCAGCTCCATCCCATGTTTGAACTCTCAGATGAACTCCTGGTCAAGGGGATAATTTGTATACTACAATTTTATTACATAGGATATTATCCTATAAAATCCAGCATACTGTATTTACAACTAACTTTTCAAAATACCACACATATCCCTTCTTTTGCTACAAAATTAAAACACACAGATTTTAAGTTTAATTAAAAGGGATAAATTATGAGATTTAAAAAGGGATATATAATTATTTATGTTATTTTATTTATTTTTAAAAAATATATCTTTATTGATTTTAGAGAGAGAGTAAGGAATAGAAAGATAGAAACATCAATGAGAGAGAAACATCAATTAGCTGCCTCCATAATGTCTCCATCTGGGAATCAAGCCCACAACCAGGGCATGTGACCTGACTGGGAAATAAACCAGGGACCTAGGGTCAATGTTTAACCACTGAGCCACTCCAGCAGAACATCCTTTATTGTAATAATGTGACTTTATAGTTTAAAATATATCAATTATATCAATAGTCACTTTATTTCACATTAAAACTCAATTATTAACATTGTATAAGGATTCCCTAAGGCTGTCTTTGAGAGATTATGAATGTCTCCTTTGAGAAAATTGTTCATATAACTCAGACTTAGGAGTAGTTAATGATTGCATTCATATATTACCTCCTGAATGGAAGTTTCATTCAAATGTACTTACTAGGTCTCTCATTAATCCCTGATCTGGCAAGGTACTATTGCTGTTGCCCAATCTTTAGCCTAGCCCAGGAAATATGTATTGGTGTGTGCTGAAAGTCAATAGGAGAAATTTCTACTTAAACAAAGTATCAGCACAATCCTGATGATCCCATTTAGAAAGTCCATTTAGATGTGAAAAACTCCCCAAATCTCTGAATATTTAGGGATATTTGTCTGTCTGATTTAAATGTAAAAACTCCAAGAATCTCTAAATATCCTTGAATATTCAAAGTTTTGTGGTTTTCACATCTAAATTTATCACTGTACACCCAAAGATCAATGACTAGAGGGATGTTTTAGCTAATTATCAGAATACATAAATGACTACAAACTCTCACAGCTTAGTTATACAGCCTATACCTGACATGATATTTGTTCATGTGGAACTCTTTTTTTTATGCCACCCATAGTCAATACAACTTTTTCATCTACTTGATCAGGGCTGAATTTAAAGTAAAAGGAAAAAAACAAACAAACAAAAAACCTGAAACCCGGCATCCAGATGCCTCATTTCTCAACCATTGGGATTATTCATTATTTTCCCAAACCATTAACCCTTCAGTCAATCTCTCAGAAGTCAGAATAAGTTATGTCAATGGAAACTGACTTCACCCTTCATTCATAAAATCAGTGTTCCATCTTCATGACCTTAAATGAGGTGATTGAGGGCAGTCAAAGTGCTTTGGATAAATAATGATATTATAGTCAGTGCTGGTGCTTTCTTCAGTGGGGAAGGACTAAACCTGGTGAAGGTGCCCATTTCAAAAACATTTTTATGCTCATGAAGATCTCAGGCCTGGGGGGTTAAAGAACTTAGGTGTTATTCATATCTTTTCTAGCTCTTTAAACTTAATTGACAAGCCCAAACATCATGTTTCATGGAATTGTTAAGAACAATTGAAGTTCTTAGATATTCTGAAGGTGTCCTATTTGTCTGTTTGATTTAGACAATATTGTGGCTTTGCACTCCAGGTTCTTATATCGGTATAAAGCACTTTATATTTTCTTACAATTTCACTGGGATTTTGTTGTTGTTGTTGTTGTTTATGAATATTATGTGTTCATTCTCTGCCCAGCTTGACTCGATATGATGCACTCTCTTGCTGCCTAAAGCACCTGTACTTGCAGGTAGAACATATCTTCTGCATGGGCTTCGTTTATAATACTAGGCTGACTTACTTCCAAGCTCTCACCAGGGAACAGAAAAATGAAATAATTATGGCTGAGCTGTTGAAGCCATTTGGCGATCAGTGGGTAGTTGTCAACTATGTGTTGACTTCTTTCTTGGATTATAGAGAAACCTAAATATCATAGTTTGAACACATTTTGGTTTTACTGGAAAAAGAAATGCCACCTTAAGAATCTTTTTTTTTTTCTCTTAGTCGCTATTTTCTATCCAATATGTTTCTCTACTCCCTCCATTAACTGCCTTTCTCTATTGCTATCCTATGCATGCATACAGCATTTTCTCCATGAACTAAGTGATTTAGTCTTTTTCAAAGGCCTTCATTGTTGAACCAGTTCTCAAGGTGCCCATTATATTTTCTCTGGTCAAATTGTTAGTTTGCTAAGTCATATCAGTATATGGTCAAATTATATATTTATAAAGTCAATCATGATCATGATTTATAACATGTTTAGGTTTGAAGGTCTAGATAATATTAATAAAGTCTAAAATATTAAGAAAACTTGTATTTATAGAACAAACACAGTTATTATTCAAATGTGAAATATATTTTATCTTATTTATCATTTTTAAAATTTATTTTTAGAGAGAGAGAAAGAAAATCGATGTGAGAAAAACATTAAGCCTCCAACCAGGGCATGTGCCCTGACCAGGAATCAAACCAGCAACCTTTCAACCTTTAAGTGCATGGGGTGACATCCTACCAATTGAGAGCCAGACAGGTCATGGCAAATGTAAAATATACTTTTAGAAAAAAATATCTGCCTAAGACAATATTTTATTTTAGGTATAATAAGAAAATGTTAAATATGCTAGAGAAATATAATATTAACATTAAACTAGCAATAAAAAGTAAAATGGCATTGCATGCTACTAAAAATATTTTATAAATAGAGAAAACTAGTCAAATTACCACAAAATAGAGGTCTTTTTAATATATATTAAAATTTCAATGTTCCTAATATACAATGTTTCTTAATATTTTATTATATTTTCCACTGATAGGCAAATTCGTATACCTTACTAGAGGCCCAGAGCATGAATTTGTGCACTGGTGGGGTCCTGTTGGCAGCTCCGATGGGGGCCAATCAGGGGCAGGGCCTGCCAGGAGAAGGGGCCATGATTGTTCCAGTTGTCCTGCCATTTGATTGCTGGGCTTTTATTATATAGAAATAGAGGCTTGGTGCACAAAATCTATGCATTCAGAGTGAGAGGTCCCTCAGCCCAGACTGCATCATCTCACAGTCCAGGAACCCTCAGGGGATGTCCAACTGATGGTTTAGGCCCACTCCCCATAGGACATCCTTAGTGCTACTGTGGAGGGGGGCGAGGCTTCCACCACCACTGCTGTGGTAGCCAACCATGAATCCGGCTTCTGGCTGAATGGTGGTCCCCCCTATGAGGGCACACTGACCCCCAGGGGACAGCTCCTGAATTGAGCATCTGCCCCTGGTGGTCAGTGTGTGTCACAGTGACCATTTGTTCTGCTGTTTGGTTGATTTGCATATTAACCTTTTATTTTATAGAATTAGTCACCTCAGACAGCCATAACAAAATATCATAAATTTGTGTGGCTTAAACAACCTAAATGTATTTTTCTCATAGTTATCAATGCTGGAATTTGAGGTCTGGGTACCAGCATAGCATCATCCCATACACCAGAAAGTGGTGGATTAAGTGTCAGTCAGGGCACATGCCTAGGTTGCAGATTCAATACTCAGTCCAGTGAGTGCAAGAAACAATGGGACAATGTTTCTCCCTTTCTCCTTCTCTCTGAGATCAATTAAAATGAATGATAAATAAATAATATTCTATAAGTATGGTTTTAATATATATTAGTGATCTATGAAGTAAAAATACTTGTTATAACTTGTTAGAGAGAGAGAGAGAGAGAGAGAGAGAGAGAGAGAGAGAGAGAGAATGACCCCATTAAAAAAATATATTTATTTCAGAAGAAAGGAGAGGGAGAGATATCAATGATGAGAATCATTGGTCAGCTGTCTCCTGCATGCCCCTACTTAGGATCAAGCCCAAAATCTGACCGAGAATCATCTTGTGACCTCCTGGTTCATAGATTGATGCTCAATCACCTAGCCTCACCAGCCAAGTCCCATTTTTATCAATATTAGGCACATGAGGTACATTGTCAAAATCTTACTCGTAGATGAAAGTCTGAAATTGCCCAAACTCCTTTGCAACTAGGTTTTTGGATTTGAATTTGTTTCTGCCAATTGGATGCACTTGCACAATATTTTGAAGGCAGAAGTGGGGCAGAGACATCTTCCCACAGTTTGGGCTGGTTGCTGCTGGTGATCATGTTTGCAGAGATGTGGAGGTTTTCTGCAGTAGAATCCAGGCAGTGCACAGGCAGTTGTGGCAGAGGTAGAGTCCAGTGACCTCTTTTGTGGGAGTAGGAGGGCACTTACAGCGGCAGGAATTTCCTGTTCTCAGATCACAGCTGTGCCAGAGTGTCCTAGAATTCAGTTGTGGCTGAGGGGGGCAGTTCCTCCTGCTGACCAGGGAGTCTTTCCTGGGGGCCCAGCCTAATACCCACTCTTTCAGCTTTTTGATGATTTCCCAAGCACCGATTCCCTGTGCTAAATTCTTTCCTGCCTAAAATAGCAAAGATCTAAAAACATTTTGGATCCTCTACTTTCAACGAAAACAATGCTGCACAGGGTCAGGTCTGGGAAGTGGGTGAGGTATTGTGGAAGGCTCCCTTCTTTGAGTCTCAGCTTCCTCTTCTGTAGAAATGAGGCCAAAGATTATCTGTTCATAGTTACTGAAGACTGTGGCAGCTGTGTTTTCCAAAGATAGCCACATATTTCCCATCCCTCCTGTGGCCTTGCCACTTTCTGCCATGTCCTCTCTCTTGAAGTGGGCTGACCTTTGATGCCCTGGTTTCCCACCGAATTCCAAGGCCAAGGCTGAAAAGGCGCAGGGCTTCAGCCCTGACCACTATGCCAGGGTTTCCAGTTCTTGCCCCACGCATGCAGCTTTTGGGGGCTCTGGCTGATGAGGGGCTTTGCCTTCCTGGTTCACTTCCCCTCAGGTGGGTGGTCCAGCATGGTTCACTTCCCCTCAGGTGGGTGGCCCCTGGTCATGCTTGGAAAACCTAGATGTGGGGCAAGGAGGATGCCCACTTCCCTTCCTGGCCCCGATGAACATATAATTTTGGTTAAGACTTATATTGAGAAAGAAATTACAGTTATAATTCAATACTTTATCGATGGCTTAAACAAATTTATTTTACTTATAGCTTACATATACTTTATTACTAATATTTATTCTAAAAAAAATAAGTAACATCTTCCATGATTTATACATTCTCCTTAGTATATATACTACTACTTTAGACATTCTTTATCCCAATTTCTTAAGTATTATAAAAGTGGTGCTTTAATGTATCTCCATAATACCAGTAACCTTTAATAGTAGAAAAGAAGGCAACAGTGGGCCTTAAGCTAGACTAATTTAAATTATAAAATCCATTCTTATTTTTTATCGTTTCTCACAAGAAAACTTGAGGCGAATAAAACAACTTTTAACAAGGAGAAATTTGTTTATACAATAGAGGAGGAAAAAAATCTGCTGAGTTATTTTGTTTATTTTTCAATATGTAAAGTGCCACTGTCATAATATTTGATGGACTTGAAGCAAGTAATCTTTTTAAAGGATACATTTTAATGCTTTCTAAACATAAAAATATATTTTGGAAGGAATTACTTGTTTTACAAATTATATATATATATGTAAGATATAGAGTAACTTACCAAAATATTCCATTTTGTTCTTTTCCAGATAGAAATGGATAATTTTCTAAGCTTCACCGATGAGAAGTGATTAATCATAGCAATCATAATACATGCATTTGCATAAAATGTAAGATAAATTTTACCATCACTCTCTTCCTGACCCTAAAAGAATGTCTGGTCTGCTTAGAGCAATATTTCAAAACTAATTAGTCTCTGTTTTAACAAGATACATATGCATTTATTCTGAATAAAAGCTTTAAATGAGATTTTTAAAGGAATAATTTAGAATTATTTAGAATTCTTCTGTACTTTTCTATATCCTGGCAACCTTGATCACATGCACAAATTAATCTCCATCCATAATGGATAATAAGGATGATGCCAATATTATTACTTTTTACTACATTTAACATTAAATTTAATATGGTATTCTCAGTGTATAACTCTGTATCTTTTCATATTGTCTAAATTGAACTTCAATATATAGTAATTAAAATCTATCATTACAAGCTTAAGCTTTTATTCATACCAATGAATATAGATTGATAATGAATATAAAATGTTAGTTCAGGTTATTTCTCAGTTCCTGAAAAGACTAATCATTAAATATATTGCATTGTGCTATGTAGGAGTTATATTCATGAACCTGAAAAATTAAATGTTCTAGTGGAATTTGATGGATATAGTGTAATCCCTTAGTTAGAAAAAAAATGTAAAGGATGCTTTGAAGCTAGTAGAAATTATTAGTGCTGAGAATACATATGTTAAAAATAGACAATGTTCCATCTCTTTTTGAGTGTAAAGTTAATTTATAAGAAGACACTTTAAATTCATGAAATCTTTAAGTTAGGATTAAACATAGTTCAGCTAGAAACAATTTAACAATTGAGATAGCACTTTCATCACAAAAGTCACTGATCTAGGGAAATATGTATATTCCACATATATGCTATAATATGTATTAAATATATAGCAAATGGATAGAGAGAAAGAGAGAGAGAGACTGACAGAGAGAGAGAGATAGACAAGATTCACTCAACTAAATTAAAGTAGCCAATGTCCATTAGGTTTGGATGATCAGAATTCAGTCTTGCATAAACAAAACACACATTCTACTTTTTCTTTCTTTTTAAAAGAAATATACTTAGTATTTTAAAATTCTTAATTAAAACTTTTCTGTGTAGAGTTTAATGGTAATTGACATTTACCATTGTATATAATGCTTAAAAAAGCACAACTAAATATGTTCCATCTTTCACTACTCCTTGATAATATCTAAAATGCCCGGTGATTGCATAGTATTCTGATTCTCTTTATCTTATTTTTCCATATTTAGTGTTTCTACTGGTTGACTTATTTTTAAAATCTTTATTGTATTAAGTATTATATATTTTTTATTTTGATGATACTTTCAAATTTAAAGAAAAGTTACAAAATTAGTACAAAGACTAGATTTGCCAATTTTTTCTTTTGCCTCAATTTTATCTATTAGTCAATCTATCTATATAAGTATATATATATCATTAACATATATGCTCATTCTTAAATTACTTAGAAGTTACATTTATTGCAATAAATATACTTTGTATATTTATATTTGCAAATATATTTTAATTAAACTGGCATAAAGAAGGCTCATACTACCAGTAGCGACAATGAAAGAGGGGATATTCCAAGATGGATGTGGAACAGATGGAAGCTGTACTCACCTCCTCCCAGTGCTAAACCAGATTTACAGCTAAATTGGTACTATCAACCTGAATAGCCAACTGAAACAAGAGTATTATAACAAAAGATTTACAGAAGAAGCCATATAGAGACTGGTAAAATGAGCAGAGATGCCAAGAGGGCTGCCCCCGGCACCCACATGCAGCAGTTGGGAAGCCAGAAGAATATCTTAGCTGCCAAAGTCTTCTCTGAGGAGCATGAGGTCTCAACCTCATACTGGGATCCCCAACCCATGGCACCAGAGCCAGGAACAGGAGCTTGCATAGCATCTAGAAATGAAAACCAGTAAGGACTTTGCCTGGAAGTAGAGGAAGTCTAATAGAAACCCAGGTGATCTCTTAAAGCGCCAATGCACACTTGCTTTCAGACAGTCACTGGGATTCTGGTAGAGGTGGGCACACAGGATATAAAGAGAAGATCTGGGAGGTGTGGCCTCAAGGAGAGATCCGGAGGATCAGCCACCAAGGTCTGAGTCCTTATTTTACACTTCCCACAGGCACAATTTTCCCAGGGTTGAGCACTCCCATTGTTACAGCACCAGCCTACTAGCCTGGGGAGTGCTCTAAACCAGACCTTCAGCTACTGGTGACACTTCCCTACCCCCACCAAGCTCCAGTCCTGCAGAAAGGTCTATTTGCTGCACCCATCATGAACCTTTGATGTACTGATTTTTTCTGGAGAGGCTCTAGAAAGACATTCAAGAGTCATTGACCTCTGTGGATTTGGAATGGAGTCCAGGCTCATGGGGCACCCCCTCCAACAGAAGACTGTTTTTTTTTTTTTTAATATTGACTTTTTACAGAGAAGAAGAGAGAGGGATAGAGAGTTAGAAACGTGGATGAGAGAGAAACATTTATCAGCTGCCTCCTGCACACTCCCCAATGGGGATGTGCCCGCAATCAAGGTACATGCCCTTGACCGAAATCAAATCGGAGACCTTTCAGTACCCAGGCTGACACTCTATTCACTGAGCCAAACAGGTCAGGGCAACAGAAAACTGTTTTGGTCTGTCCTCTTAAATCCTAGTGGCCCTGCCCTGCTGAACTCAGTTCCCCAGAAGGAAGGGAGTTCTGCTCAGATTTGGGACCTTGAGAGCAAGTCCCCCCCAAAGACTCTTGTCCACAACTCATAAGGGTACTAGGCTATGCATTGGTCTCACCCTGCTGAACTCAACCCCCGAGAAGGTAAGAGGGCTGTGCATAGGTGGGACCTTTGGACTGCTTCTCGCTGTGGGCTTCTTGACGGGCTCAGACGGGTGTTGAATTGTGGGGCAGTCATGCTGGTGGACCATCCTATCCCTATCTTAAGAGTACAATCAGCACCACTTCTCCCAAAAAGAGACTCACTTGACCTGTGTGACTTTCAGTGGCCCTCCTCTGCTGAGCTTGCTCTTGCAGAGAGGCTAGATGATGGCTGCACCCAACCTGAGCCTGCAGTGAGCATGTCTGGGGCATCTAGGGTCAGATAGTGGGCAGACAGATTGGTATGTCTTTAGAGTAGGGTGCCCAATCACATTGACCCCAAGCAGGAGACTCACTAGCCCAAGACGCCTGACTCTGGTCACCCCACAATATGTTTTCCAACTCAAACCTTATAAAAGACACTGGTTTATGGCCATCCTGGCTCTGTTCTGCAGTGTGTCTAGAGAAGGCTCTGGAGAAAGACCAACTAACCTCAGGAGGTGGCAGAGTAGCTGACAGGTGAAAGCCTTGTACCTTTTATTGGTCAAACCCAGCTCAGAGCTAGAGAAAGCTGATCCTTGTACACAGCTCGGACCTTTCCACACTCAGTCAGGTCCAGTAGAGCCAGCCACAAACAATCAATAGTGAGGTGAGACTGATAACTGTCAGAGAGAAGGGAGTTTGGGAGTCTGGGTAAAAAAAGTGAAGGGATTAAACAAAAATAAATAAATAAACCCATAGACAGACAATAGTATAGTGATTGTCAGAGGCAAAAGGGTGGAAGGTAGGGGAAGATAGAAGAGGATAAATGGTGAAAAAAAATGGTGACAGAAAGAAACTTGACTTTGGATAGCAAACACACAATACAATATACAGATGATGTATTATAGAATTTTACACCTGAAACCTATGTAATTTTATTAGCCAATATTACACCAATAAATTCAGTAATATTTTTTAAAGTTTTATTGATTTCAGACAGGAAGGGAGAGGGAAAGAGATAGAAATATCAATAATTAGAGAGAATCATTGATCGGCTGCTTCCTGCACACTCCTAATGAAGATCAAGTCTACACGTCAGGCATGTGTCCTTAACTGGAATTGAACCCAGTGGAAATACTTTCTTTTAATGATTTTTAGGGTCATTCTAACTATGAAGCAGGTTTGAGAACTTAGACACTCTTCAAATGACCCATTGCTCTTCCCATGTTGCCGATCTTATAATATATTCATTTGTTTATTTTTGTTAAAAGCAAAACAAAATTATATAAACAAACATATGGTAATGTGACATTATGTGAAAATATGCTCATAGTTCTCTGGATTCTAAATACAGACAATCCAGCATGGCACAGTAAACTGAATTGCATATTCTTATTTGCACTGAAAATTAAAGATGATAAGTGAAACAGCCTTGCATACAAATTGTTTTGACTATATGCTTTCAACATCTTATTACTTTCCAGGCCCCTTTGTCTCCATGTATATTCCCAGTTGCATGAGTGAAAATCAGCTACAATATTATAAATACATGTTAAAGATATAATCCATTATCCCACACTGGGGAATATAACAGGTCACAAATAAAAAAAGATGCATCAGTAGATATGAGTACATCTGGGAAATGCACAAAATGAATGTCATTTTCCCAAAACTTAGGTTAGTTAAATGCTTCAATTTTTGGTGCATAATAAAGATGAAGGGCAAGTTTTCAAAAACTAACCAAAAGATATCTTTGTCACTAAGCAGACTAACAGCTAAGCAAAAAATATTTAGTCTTGATATTTTATATGTAATACCAAAGTAGTTGAAACTCAAATGTTATTTTAGTAATTTCCATTATAATTCAAGAACTTCAACCTTAAAATTTTGTTTTTGAGTTGGAGAAAATATTTGATTAAATATAATTACCATTAAATAATGTCTTAAATAATTTCTTGCCAATAGCTTTTATATTAAATTTAAGATTATTCTAATTTATTTTATAGAGGAGTTTTCAAATTGATTACATATCATATTTATTCTTTGAGATTCTAATTGTATATCTTTGAGAGTCGTGAACCAAGTCAAATCCTACCCCAACTCATTAAAATGCATTATAACAATAGAAAGGAAGGCCAAATTAACAATCTACTGCTGCCACCTATGACAAGTGTCAGAGCAAATGTTTTAAACTGTCTTCAAGAATCCTATAATTAACACATTACTGGATAGAGCAACAGGAATGAAAATAGACCATAGGTGTTAACTTACCCTGGGAAGAAAAGCAGGAGAGCAAATAGAGAGTAATGGGTACATGTAAGAATACAGTCTTTGAATGTCATTATAATATATATTTTAATATCCCAACCCACATGATTCCTGAATTTTACAATATCACATTTTTCTTTCAAATAATTGCTAAGTATTATTCTAAAATGAAATAAAGGTAACTCCAATGGAAATTCTGTAAAATAAGTTAGAGTTTTAAATGAATGTGCTTTGGATAATAATGCCTCTGCTCAGGGTTCGGACTAAATTAAGAAAGTGTTCTTTCAGCTATGAATTTTGAATTTTTGTTTTATTTAGATGTATACAATTTTTACTCAAATAGTAAATTAAAATTGCTTGATTTTTCTAATGTTTTCCAGCTTTAAAACTACTAACACTTTCAGTAAAGGAAAATGCATTAGAGTTTTCTGTTTTTCATCATCAAATTACTTTTGAAATGGAAAATCTAAAATGCAAAAACATAAAATTAATAAAACATAACCGGAGAGATACTATTAAATAGGTAATAATGTAATTTAGACAAGAATTTGACTCAGGTGTAAAGTCTTAAGGATGATGATTATTTCTAGGCTATTTTCCCTTATATATTTTATAATCCGGAATCATATTCAGACATAACTGAATACCTAACATTGATATCATTGATGCAAATATTTTAACCATTAGGAAAAAGTTAGCTACAAAATGTAAGAAATTAAGAACAAGAAAAACAATATTTTTTTCCCTTTGCTGAAAATGTTCTTGGAGCCCTTCAAATTCCTAGTTATTTGACCTAGCAATTCCATAGTGACACAGCAGATGATTTTCATTACTGGTTCTTGGGTACAAACCTTTAAGGTCCTGGTTGAAATTTCCTTTTCACCTGCCCAACATTCTGTAACATTCTTACATGTACCCATTACTCTCTATTTGCTCTCCTGCTTTTCTTCCCAGGGTAAGTTATCACAGTATGCCCCTGCTCTACACATTTCTTATTTCAAAGTTATTCCTTCTCCCTACTTCTCTTTAAAATGAAAATGCTAGTTTTCTGATTAATCTAGTTTGTCTTTGGGGATAATAATTATACTTTATCTGGGCATTTTCTATCATTCTATCTCACTGATTTTAAAATGCACTTTTTTTTTTTTCCATTTACTGGTTTCTGAATTTATGTCTTACTAGAGGGCCGGTGCACAAAATTCATGCATTGAGGAGGGGGTTCCCCTCATCCCAGCCTACACATCACCTTGTTGAGCATCTTCCCCCTTAGTCTCCAATCTGGGACTCCTCAGGGGATGTCCAACTGCCAGTTTAGGCCTGATCCTCAGGTCTAAACTGGCAGTCAGGCATTCCTCTCACAATCCAGAACCACTGATTCCTAACTGCTCACCTGTCTGCTTGCCTGATCACTACTAACTGACCCCTCCCCCCCCTCACTGGCCTGATTACCCCTCACTGACATCCTCTGCCAGCCTGGTTGCCCATCACTGCCTACCTCTGAAAGCCTGGTCTCCCCCAACTGCCCATCATTGTGGGCCTGATCACCCCACACAGCAGTTGCCCTTCAATAACACCCCTGTTAGCTTGATTGAGCCAGGCAGCCTGCTGCTCAATTATTTGGTCACCCCTTATTAACTTCCCTGCAAGCTTAGTCAACCCACACCTGTTTAGTCCATTCGATTTCAATGACTACTTGGGCTTTTACATATATAGACTAGCTCAGTGCATGAAATTCGTGCATGGGGGGGTGACCTTCAGCTCAGCCTGCTCCATCTCCAATCTGGGACCCCTTGAGGGATGTCTGACTGCCACGGAGGATCAGGCCTAAACGGGCTGTTGGACATCCCTCTCACAATCCAGGACTGCTGCCTCCCAACTGCTCACCTGCCTGCCTTCCTGATTGCCCCTAACCACTTCTGCCCACCAGCCTGATCACCCCCTAACCACTCCCCTGCCAGCCTAATTGATGCCTAACTACTCCCCTGCCAGCCTGTTTGCCCCTAACTGCCCTCCCCTACAGGCCTGGTAACCCCTAACTGCCCTCCCTTGCAGGCCTGGTCCTGCCAACTGCCCTCCCCTGCTGGCCATCTTGAGGTGGCCATCTTGTGTACACATGAGGGAAGGATCTTTTGACCACATGGGGGCAGTCATCTTGTGTGTTGGGAGTGATGGTCAATATGCATATTACTATTTTATTACATAGGATAGAGGCCTGGTACATGAGTGTGGGCCAGTTGTTTTGCCCTAAAGGGTGTCCCAAATCAGGATGGGGGTTTCCTTGAGGCATGTGGTGGCCTAAAGGAGGGGCCTGTGGTGGTTTCAGGCCAGCCACACCCTCCAGTGACCCAAGCGGAGGACCTGGTATTTAGGATTTATTTATCTTCTACAATTGAAACTTTGTATCCTGGAGCTGAGTCAAGCCTTCTGCTCACTCAGTGGTGGCAGCCATTGAAATTTTGTTGCCTTAAGCTGAAGCCTGGGCTGGCCAGGGTATGCAGAGGCAACGCAAGCCTCCCTCCAGCTCCTCTGTGGCTGTAGCCATCTTGGTTGGGTAATTTGCATACTTGCTCCTTATTGGCATGTGGGCATGGCTTGTGGATGTGGTTTGTGGATGTAGCAGATGTATGGTTAATTCGCATATTGCTCTTTTGTCATATAGGATATTTGGCATGTATAATTGATTTGGTAATGTTTTGTTTTGCTTCTCAATTGTTTTCTTTCCAAGTGATGTTAGGAAATAGGAGCAATGTAATATTTGTTCATAGATTTGTGCCTCTAGGAGCATGTTTCCCTAACCATTACGTGTATAACGCTGGTAGTATATGAGTGATTCCAGGTAAGACATTAATAAATTCCCCACTTTTATTATACTTGTGTTTATATTTTAATGTATGATAAGAAAAATAAAATATATTCTTGAAATCCATGACTTGACAGATTAAACTAAGTCAAGGAAAATAAGGTGATTTAAATTGGATTCAAAGAAAAACCCAAAGTAAATAAAACTATGGATACCACAGATGGAAAAGGAAAATCCTGTGTCTCATAAAAACAATGAATGTGTTTTATTGTTCTTTGGGCTTCATAATTAGTATATGCTTATTGCATTGCTTCAAATACTATTTTGTCTCATTGGAGGAAGATGATATGATTTTAAAAATTTACCCTAGCGGGTGAAATGTGCAATTTATGAAAGTAGTTCTTCAGAAACAGATGTATTTTAAAAGAGGAGCTTATGATTCTCAATGATTTTTATAAGTGAACTAGAGGCCCGGTGCAAGAAATTCTTGCACGGGTTCAGTCCCTTGGCCTGACTGGTGATCAGGGCCTATTGGGCCATTTCACCCAGTCTTGATTGGGGCCAAGGCAGCTGGGACCTGCTGGCTGCCAGACAAGGGGAGGGGCTGGGAAGGGACTGTGAGAGGTTTGACAGTCTTGGGGAAGGACCAGGGAAGGTTGACTGGCCATGGGAGATTGGCCATGGGAGTGCACTAGTCACCAGGGGCAGCTCTGGCATTCATCATTTGCCCCCTGGTGGTCAGTGCATGTCATAGTGATTGGTTGACCAGTTGTTCTGGTTGTTCAGTTGTAACAGTCATTTAGGCTTTTATATAAATAAAATATATTTGTGATCTATAAGACTGTGGAAGGCATTAACTATTTCTACTAGTAACAGTTTCACCCTTTCATCCCTCTGCACATCTGAAGACACAAGTCATTCACATGATACTTCTGTAGAATGACATCCTATTAAAGACCCAAGGATTAGACTAAACCATAAATTTCCAAATAGTTATATTTCCTAAATACCTCTTCAATGGCATTGTACACAAAATGAAATGTAGGTTTAATACTTGAGTTGTTGGTTAGGGTTATGGGTCTGTACTTCCTTCTTTAACTCAGCCTTTGCCCTTCCTCATTCTGTATATAGGGTTGAATGCCAAGCATTGAACACTAAGATGTTATAGATTGACAATTTTACCTATCCCTTTGGAAAGGTTGACAAGAGACATATTATATTAATTATATTATTTATATTATTATATTATATTATATTATATTATATTATATTATATTATATTATATTATATTATATTATATTATATTATATTATATCATAGGCCTAGTGCAGGAAATGCTTGCATTGGGGCTAGGGGAGGGTCCCTCAGCCCAGCCTGTACTCTCTTGCAGTCCAGGACCCCTCTCTTCTTACCATCCATGTGCTTGCTGCTTCCTACCACTTGGCTCCCTGCTCCCTGTTCACTAACAACCAGAGGGCAGCTCCTGCATTGAGCATCTGGCCCTTGATGGTCCTTCATAGTTACCAGTCATTCCACCATCCAGTTGATTAGCATATTAGGGTTTTATTAAGTAGGATAGGATATTGAATGTGAACTGTAAATGTAAAATAAAATTTTATAAATAATTAAATAAAATTTTAGATCTAATTTTTTTTAATATATATATTTTTAATTCTCACCTGAGGATGCTTTTAAATTGATTTTTAGAGAGAGAAACATCCATGTGACAGAGAAATATTGGTAGACTACTTCTACACCTGCTGACCCACTGGTATCTAACCGAAACCTAAGTATGTGCCCTAACCTAGAATCCATCAGGAAATCCTTTGGTGTACAGGTTGAGACTCCAACCAATTGAGCCACCTGGCCAGGGAATATCTGAAAAAAAATTAGTGTACTTCCAGGCCCTGGTTGGTATAGATCAGTAGTTATATTTTCCTCCCACACACCAAAGGGTCATGGGTTTGATTCCATGTGAGGGTATGTACAGAAGTTGTAGGTCCCATCCCAGTCAGATTGCTTGAACAACTGATAGATGTTTCTCTTTCTCTTTCCTTCTCCCTTGCTCTCTCTCTAGAATCAATGAAAAAGAAACATATCCTTAGCAGAAGACTTAAAAAAAGAAAAATGCTGGTTTGGTGCTTCTGCAGGTGGACTGAAGGGAACCGAGTTGGGTTCCAATCAAGGGCACATACCTTGGTTGCAGGTTCAATAGGAGGCCCTGGTCGGGGATTCAGAAAAATACAACCAATCGATGTCTCTATGATTATTGAATGATCATATGAAGTATTTTTTGAATGAACAGGAGGTATGGGACTTCACTTTCTAACTGATTTAGCAACTCTACAAGCCAGAGGATTTATTTTGTATTTTAATTTTTATCAATTGATTATTTTACAGAGAGGAAGAGAGCAAAGGAAATGCCAATTTGTTGTTCCACTTACTATGCTCTCTTTGGTTGCTTCTTGTCTGTGCCCTGACCAGGGATCCAACCTGCAACCTTGCTGTATCAGGAGGAGGTTCTAACCCACTGAGCTATGGGATGCCTGTCAGGGCCCCTCAACAAAACCTTTCTGGGTGCCCTGGCCCCTGCTGTGGGCCAGAGCTCCTCTGCCACAACAAAGGTTTGGGTTCTATTCTGTCAGGGCACTACTTAGGTTTTGGGTTTGATCTCCAGTTGGGGATGACTGCTGCTCAGGGAGTAACTGAGGACATCTGAGGTCCATGTGCTCTAGTCATTCGATGGGGAACTGGGGTTCCACTGCCAACATGACTGACTCTGATCCCCACAACGCCCTCCATCGAGGGTGACTTCAACTATGGCAGCTGCATGGCCTCCACTAGTGTACACACTGCATGGGTAGGTCAACCTTTCCATGGATTGCCCAGCCAAGCTGCTGTGCAGTTGCCCTGAGGGGCAGATTTTTGGGTTCCAGGGAGAGCGCCCTCTGCACTGAACTACCAGGGAGAATGGGGTCCTGGAGGGAAATCACCTTGCTCTGCCTACCCTCAGGGATCCCAAGCCAGAGTGCCTGTCCTGCACAGGGCTCGGAGGAGAGAGCTGCCTCAGGAGGCCTCCTAGCTGGGTGCTGAGAAAATGAAACTGGAGCCTTTCCTCCTTGAACCCTATCATCTTTGATGTAGAAAGGGATACATGAAAGCCTCAGCAGCCTTACTGGAGCATGCTGCATGCACAGCTTGCTGAGCGTTGGTAACATTATGGCATCCCATTCAATTTGCATATTACTGTATTATTAGTATACTAGGGGCCTGGTGCATGAAATTCATGCACTGGGAAGGAGACCCTCAGCGCAGCCTGCCTCCTCTCACATACTGGGAGCTCTCAGGGGATGTCTATCAGGTCCATTCCCCATTGGGAGAGGGCATAAGTCGCAGTGTGGCTTCCCTTTTACATGAAGCAACCAGACTGTCAGAAGAATTTGCCAGCTCCATCACCCTGCTGCTCCAGCCACAGTTAGTCACCTCAGCCGTCAAGGTATTTTCATCAACATGGACTCCAGTCCCTTCACCATGAAAAAATGACAACTTACTTTAAGCATTTTCAAGATGTGTCTTTCATAGGATATGACATTTCATTCTTTATTTTTCTTCTTATCCTCACCTGACGATATGTTTCCATTGAATTTTTTCCCCTTCATTTCAATCCCAGGCTTAGCCCCTTCCCAAGCCTAATGCTTCCACCCTTTGGCTGGCTGGGAGTGACCTGGATGTGGAGGAGGTTCCTGGGACCCAGGTATGTATGCAAATTAACTGCCATCTTTGTTTGGTTAATTTACATACTCACTCTGATTAGCTGTGGGCATAGTAGAGGTATGGTCAATTTACATGCTTCTCTATTATTAGGTAAGATATTATGTCATGTTATGTTATGTTATGTTATACTAGAGGCCCAGTGCACAAAATATGTGCATGAGGGGATGTCCCTCATCCCAGTCTACAACCTCTCCAAACTCAGACCCCTTGCAGGATGTATGATTGCCCATTTAGGCCCGATCCAAGTGGGAGGTTTCAGGCTGGAGGCCCTTGTGTTTCAGTAAAGGCATGTTAAATTTAGCATCTATCTTGTACTGTATTTGTCATTGGGGATGGGGTGGAGGAGGTTGGCTATAATCTAGATTCATTTGCAAGTTTTACTTGAAAGTTTACTTTAAACGATTCGTCTAAAGGGGAAGACCAGTAACATAGCCTTATTTTCTATAAATTGTAACAACTTTGTAGTAAATACACACACATACACACACACACACACACACACACACACACACTCATGCTTGTACTATATAACTGCCTAAACGGGCAGTCAGACATTCCTCTCACAATCTAGGACTGATGACTCCCAAACTTCTCACCTGCCTTCCTTCCTGATTGCCCCTAACCACTTCAGCCTGCCAGTCTGATCACTCCTGCTAGCCTGATTGATGCCTAATTGCTTCTTTCTGGGCCTGGTCACCTGTAACTGCCCTCCCCTGTAGGCTTTTTTGCCCCAAACTGCCCTCTCTCACAGGCCTGGTCCCTCCCAACTGCCCTCCCCTGCTGACAATCTTATGGTGGCCATCTTGTGTCTACATGGGGCAGCCATCTTTGACCATCTGGGGGCAGCCATCTTGTGTGTTGGAGTGATGGTCAATTTGCATACTACTCTTTTATTAGATAGGATAGAGGCCTAGTGCATGGGTGAGGGCCTGTTGGTTTGCCCTGAATGGTGACCTAAACCAGTGTGGGGTTTTCTTGGTGCGTGGGACAGCCTGGGTAAGGAGCCTGTGGTGGTTTGCAGGCCAGCCACATTCACCAGTGACCCAAGTGGAGGCCCTGGTATCAGGGATTTATTTATCTTCTACAATTAAAACTTTGTAGCCTAGTGCAGAGCCAAGCATTCTACTTGCCCTGAGGCCACAACCATTTTTGTTGGGATTTATTTATCTTCTATGATTGAAACATTTTAGCCTTGATTTGAGGCCTGGGCCTGCCAGTGTGTGCAAAAAGCTTGGTTTACTCCATTGCCAGGGAAGCCCACGGCTTCTGCTCACTCCATGGCTGCAATTATCTTGGTTGGGTTAATTTGCACACTTGCTCCTGATTGGCTGGTGGGCATGTCTTGTAGGGGTGACAGAGTTATGTTAATTTGCATATCACCCTTTTATTAAATAGGATGATATATTTTCCAATTCTGGAAATACTTATGTATTTGTAGATTTTCAAGAATAAGGAGACCTAAGCCTAAGACCTAGATGTGGAGAAGACTTTTATATGATATCTGTGTGGTGAGAAATTAATCAATACATTTAAATAAGCACTAAAATCAAAGTCAAGTGTGCTGTCCTCATTTATGTCATCATTGTGTTTTTTTTTATATTTTTATTGATTTCAAAGAGGAAGGGAAAGGGAGAGATAGAAACAGCACAAATGATGAGAGAGCATCATGGATTGTTTGCTTCCTGCATGCCCCTAACTGGGGACTAAGCCTGCATCCTGACATATGCCATGACTTGGAATCAAACTATGACCTCTTGGTTCATAGGTTGACTGTCAACCACAGAGCCATGTTGGTCATGCCATGCCATTATGGTTTTATTCTAACTTCTTCATCCTCTTTTTGTACCTCAGTTCTTCTTTGCTGTAAAATAGGAACTTGATATAATTTCCAAGTCTCATTCTGTCTTGAAAGTTTCATTTATTTTATTTTATCATGGATCACATAGATGATAGAAGTGATAAGAAGACAATATAGAATAGATGAATTTAGTTGTCATCACCCACCTTCATGCATGTCTGTTAGGTAAAAATCAACCTTCTGTGTATCATCACAACAAATGCTTCCTGCTTAATTCCTTTGGCTACCTCTCTCACTTCTTCCAAAATTATTTATTTCTTCTTATAAACATAGCTATATTATAAATAATAGTAACCAGGCTTGTGGCCTCCATAGGTTATCTTTGATTAGCCTAAATGTTATATGAAATTAAATAGAATTCTTACAACAAATGAAATATTAACAATATAGAATACAAGTTATACAGTACAAGCATGAATGTGTGTGTGTGTGTGTGTGTGTGTGTGTTTACTACAAAGTTGTTACAATTTACAGAAAATAAGGCTATGTAACTGATCTTCCCCTTTAGATGAATCCTTTAAAGTAAACTTTCAAGTAAAACTTGCAAATGAATCTAGATTATAGCCAACCTCCTCTACCCCATCCCCAATGACAAATACAGTACAAGACAGCTGCTAAATTTAACATACCTTTACTGGAACACGGGTGCCTCCTGCACAAAGCAGGCTATGTGTTGCCAATCCACAGGATGTACTCAATTTCTGAATTGCTGCACAGCAGTCCTGCTGATCCTTAATCCTCCTGGATATAGCGTTGACATGTGGCCAAGGCTTTCAGAGGATTCATTTTTAAAAGGAAAAAAAGGAACAGGAGGAAAGAAAAAGCTCAAAGCAACATGTTAAGATACATCCTGTGAGGCAAACATTTTGAGATGGGGAAAAAATGACTCAATAAATACATTTAAAAATTGTCAGTCCTCGAGACACACATGTTTTGTGTTCTTAAAGTTCATTTGTGCACCAAATTTTAGAAATATATTTCTCCATAGAAACAATGCTTAATGTTTTACTTGTAAGTTGTGTTCTCCAGTTAGGCCATATAATCCTATTTAAGCATGAATGTCCCTAACATATTTAATATACAAATGATATTGAATCCATCAATTATATCAGCATGTCTGTTGACAAGGTAATGAGATATGCATCATGTCTGCTGTCAGTCTGATCCATTCATTGATTCTTGCACTCAGTCATTCATTGAGAACCTAATATGTTACAGGTGGAGATAATGTGACTAAAAAGATAGGCCTCATTCTTGCCTTCATGGCACTTATTAAAATCATGTTTGGTAATGCTTAGGATGCTAGCAACATGTTTAGCAGATGCTGACTAAAAAGAAGGCAAATGTATTATCCAATATACAATGTTCATAAGTATGATTCGGTCCTGGCACCCATTTTTGAGTAGGGAAATGAAGCGGTGAAGTTAATAAATGAAGTAAAATATCAGATTTGGGTATGAGCAACACAAATCTTAGTGGTCAGGATTCCAGCTAGTGTCTATGGGGTTAGGTAAGGTTGTCAAGAGGTGTATAAGTTAGAGCATCATCAATGGTCAAGGTATTTATCTGTGTGGTATCCATCTGTCTCTAAATTAGAAATATCAACTTCCATATTTATATATCTATAACTTCTTTTGCCTGTCTTAGAGGGTTAAAAGACTGGGGCCCTGAAACTCATTTTTCTTGTCTCTGTACCTTGGATCTGTTGAATTTGTGTGAAGCACAGTCACTAGCTAGAATAATGCTTATTTTTTCTTTAGAAGTAACTTGATTTCTTCATCTATTTTTTTTTTTCAGCAACTGTATCTCTTCTCACTTAAGATCATATAGCAGGGACCATCATCCCTGGAACCCATTTGCTTTTTATCAGAAGTTTCTAACTTCCTGAAGCAGACAGAATTTGTTTCAAGGACTCCTCTAAGACCTCCATTTGAGTTCCTATTGATGGGCTTTGAACCCAGTAAATAATCAAGCCCTCTGCACTTGATCTACTTTCTCTGCGTGCTTTTCAAGATTCCTAACTGTGACTGAAATCTCTTCCAATTCCACCTTTCTACTCCCACTATGCAATTGACCTTTTAACATATTCTAGCAACTTTCAAAACGGAAACATGTTCACCACATGCAAAAGCAGTACAATGTATGTAGACCTTTGCTAAACCATAAACTTGTTTGCACAAAAAGTTCAAAAGAATTTTGGAATGTAGGTTCATGGAAAGCTTGGGATTCTGCTAATATGACCTCCTAAGGTGAATCTAGTAAGTTCTCCCTCCCTATCATTTACCATGAAGGACAGCAAACACTACTTCTATTTTCTTTCTATGTGGCTGTTGTCTCTTTCTCTGGCTTCTTGCTGGTGCCACAAACAATCTTAGACCTTTCTTCTTATTTTGTAATCCCAGAAATAACCTTTTTAAAGGAGTCCCCCCTCCCCCCCCACACACACAGTAAAATATAAATAAATGTTCCTACCTATTGTTTTTTTCTCATTTCTTTATTTAAATTGTGTGGCCAAAAGTAAAGGTGCATATGGAAGGTAATAATGACATCAATATTTACAAAGAACAAATAGACATATAGTTTCTTCATTTCAGAGGAAATACAGATTTGAGGATCATGTCAAGGATATGGCTCAGAAAATGAGTGTGCTAGATAGAAAGACACTTGTTTTGGCTTATTTAATATACTTTCGTTCTCCATCAACAAGTTAAAGTTAATATACATTATATGATTATGATTCTTTGGTATTTCAGAGTGACTTCCACATCTATTATTTCATTTTTATCCTTACAGCACCTCTGAGGAGTGTTTAAGGTGGTTACTATAAACCTCATTTGACAGATGAGAAAATCAGAAGCTTACTGACTTATTCATGATCACATAATTAACTGAAAGAACTAAGATAAAACCCAGACTTTCTGATATCAAGTCAGTATAATTTTTATAACCATATGCATAATTTTATGTCACGTGGCAGTTTTAAACTAATATAGAGGCCTAGTGCATGAAATTTTTGCACTGGAGGGGGCGGTTCCTCAGCCCAGCCTGTCCCCTATCGTAGTCTGGGAGCCCTCAAGGAGGCGCCACTCCTACCACCCTGCTGCTGTTACCACTGCTGGCTGCTGCAGCCGACAAGGTGATTTCATCAGTATGGATTCCAGTCACTTCACCATCAAAAAATGACAACTTTCTTTAAGCATTTTCAATATATCTTTTTAATAGGATATGACATTTTTTTTTTATCCTCACCTGATGATATTTTTTCCATTGATTTTTAGAGAGCATGGCAGAGAGAGGGAAAGACATAGAGAAACATTAATGTGAGAGGGACACTTCAATTGGTTATTTCCTACATGAGCCCTCACCTGGGCCCTGGCCAGGGAGGAGCCTGCAACATAGGTACATGCCCTTGATCAGAATTGAACCCAGATCCTGCAGGCCAAAGGCCAAGGCTCTATCCACTGAGCAAAACTGACTAGGGCAGGGTATGACATTTCTTAGCCCCTCCAGCAGCAGACCTTTGTTTTTTTCTCCAGGAGTGTGGTGGAAAAATCCTAGATCACCTTAGATTCTTATTACCCAAGTTACCAAGAACACTGCGAATGGCATACAGGGAGTTTACCAATGAATGGTCAAAAGGTGTTTCCTCTGTACCTCATGCACAGAGGCAGGCCTGCTGGCCTGCTGTGGCAGCTTGGGCAGTACCCCCTATGTGTGTCCACTCTAGGCCTGCTCATCTATGGCTTGCCTCATTGCACACACAGTCTCCTCTAACCCATCTGCTCACACAGCCTCCTCCTGAGCCAGTTGTGACTGTTACAGCATCCTGGCTAATTTACATATTACACAAACACACCCCCCCCACACACACACAAAAATTATTTTCTTCTGTCAAGCTATATATATATATGCCTAAATGACCAGAACAAGTGAAAGACCAGAATGACAGGAATTACCAGTCGCTATGTTGCGCACTGATCACCAGGAGTCAATGCTCAATGCAGGAGCTGCCCCCTGGTGGTCAGTGTGCTCCCACAGTCAACCTTCCCTGGCTGGTCAGCCAACCTTTTGTGGTCCCTTCCTCACCCAGCCCCCACCACCTCCTGCACCTGTCAACCTCCTATGTTTCCTCCTGCTGGCCAGCAGGCCCCAGGCTGGGATTGGGAACCAGGGGTGTTAACAGATGTGGTCCCTTTCCTGGGAGTTTCGGGGGGGATGGGCAAGGGGCAGTTCCCTCCTTGGGACCTGCAGCCAACCTCTCATGCCCCGTCTCTCTCCTAATTAGCAGTTCCCAATTAGCCCACCACTCACCCACCACAGTAGAAGCAGGGCAGTGAGGGAAGGAGCAAGGGGTGAGGCAGGGAACCACGTGGTTGTGGAGCACTAAGGATGGTGGTGTCAGCCTGACAACTACCGCCTCCTCTCCCCACCCCACTGGGACAGGGAACCAATGGTGGGTGGCAGTGGATGTGGCCCGTTTCCCTGGGGAGCTGAGAAAATGGAAGGAGGCACACCTCCAGGAAGGGAAGGTGGTATTGGAAGTACTTGAACTATATCCTCTTTACTGTTGGAGTCTTTGACAATAGTAATGTATTTACATATTATGTCTGTTATTTAGAAAACAAAAGTGAAAAAACAGTGAATGGTGATGGAAAAGTGAATACAGCCTTATACATATTACTTTGGGGTAAAAGTATCAAATAAAATTGTAAAAAAAATGGTTTGTGACGGAATTAATTGAGGTTCTAATTTTTTTTAAGAACGAATTTAAACATGTTTTATATTATTTGGTAATGGTTTGCTAAATAAAATATATTCAATTCTAAGATACATGTTTTATCACATTTTAATGATTTGATTGGAAGTCTGAACAATTTGCATTCACATTAATGAGTCATCATAAAACAGTATTCACTGAAGTCTTCTTTAGGTTAAATTTTCCACTGGAGCTCTTCGAATCTCACTGACAGCATGAATTCAGACTGATAACCTGCTTGAGGACTGGCTTGTGTTCAATTCCTGGGCTCATGTTTTTGTTTTTCCTCTTTTTCATTCTGTGTCAAGATTGAGATTGACTCATTCCATTGATATACCTTTCTGCCTGGTGGGCTAGTGTCCCCACTTATATTTGCACTGAAGTTTAAGGTCTGTGATATTTCAACATTTGAAGATTTGTGATTTGCTTTCTTGTCCAATATATGATGTAATAATAAAAATACATAATAGCTGAAACCAGTTTGGCTCAGTGGATAGAGCGTCGGCCTGCGGACTGAAAGGTCTCAGGTTCAATTCCGCTCAGGGGCATGTACCTTGGTTGCGGGCACATCTCCAGTGTGGGCATGCAGGAGGCAGCTGATTGATGTCTCTCTCTCATCTATGTTTCTAACTCTCTACCCCTCTCCCTTCCTCTCTGTAAAAAAATCAATAAAATATATTTTTAAAAATGCATAATAAAAATTTTTATTACAAAAAAAGAAGAGAATAATAAGTGTTGGTGAGGATGTGAAGAAATTAAAACCCTTGTGCATTGTTAGTGGATATATAAAATGGTGCAGCAGTTATGAAAAGTAATATAGTGGTTTCTCAAAGAATTAAGCAGAATTACTTAGCAGTCCAGCAATTCAATTTCTGGATATGCTCCCCAAATAATTAAAAGCAGAGATTTGAGTAGATATTTGTACTCCCATATTCATAGCAGCATTACTCATAAAAATGAAATGGTGGAATCAACTTAAGTCCATCAATAGATAAATCAATAAACCAAATGAGGTACATATGTGCAATGAACTATTATTTAGTCCTAAAAAAGAAGGAAATTTTGATCCCAGCTAAGATGTGGATGAACCTAGAAAACAATTTACTAAGATAAAAATAGCCAACTAAAAAATAATAAATATTGTATGATTTCATTTACATGAGGTCCTTAGAATAGTCAAATTCATAGAGACAGAAAATAGAATGGTGGATGCTAAAGCTAGAGGAAGGGAGAATGAGGACCTACTGTTTTATTTGGAAACATAAAAAGAATTCTAAGATGATGGTGATTGCATAACAATGTGAATGTACTAAACTGTACACTTAAAAATGGTTAAATGGTAAATTTTACATTACATATATTTTCTCACAATTAAACAAAATGAAATAAAATGAATATAAAATAATGTTGCAGCCTATAATTTATGACATTTTAGGTTGATGAAATGTTGATTATTCCAGGGAAAGAAGGGATTAAAATTTTTGAGAAGTTGAGAGGGGCTGGGATTCATAACAGAAGTGCAGGGCCCAACCTCCACCTTTAATAGGAAGAATAAAGGGTCCATCAGGGCAGATTAGGAGGCCTCAAGGACAGGTATGTTTCCAGATTTAGGTGTATGAGAAGAAGGAAGTTTCCCTTCTGGATGATATCTTACTTCTAAATGTTTGAAGTGAACATATCAGACAAGAGGGCAAGGTGTGGGAGATAAAAAAGGTACTCTGAAGAGTGGAAGTGAGCTCTTAAGAAATACATAATAGGCTTGTTAGCGGTCCTGATTACCCACTTAAGAACATAACGTTTTAAAAAATATATATTTGTTATTGATTTCACAGAGGAAAGGAGAGGGGAGAGATAGAAATAGCAATGATGATAGAGAATCATTGATCAGCTGCCTCATCCATGCTCCCTACTGGGGATCAAGTCCACAACCCAGGCATGTGACCTTTACCACAATCAAACCTGCAGGCCGATGCTCTATCCACTGAACCAAACTAGCTAGGATTTGATAACATGAATTTTAAGTAAAATCCATCTGAATAGTTGTGTTATCTATTTTAGCACTGTTTGAATGCAATGAGGGGAAGACATAGGGCTGGGTTACTCCAAAGTGTGGAGATGAGGAGATAAGGGAACTGAGGATCTTTTGAGGGAGGGGGAAAGTGATTTAAACAAGTAACTTTGCGTTTCCTCATTTGTGTAATGGGAATGATAATAGACTGTATCTCAGAAGGTTGAGGTGAAGTCAATGTAAAGCAGGTAAAACACTTTGAACAGCCTAGCAATCAGAAAGTACTCAATAAACAATAAGCATTGCACTATCACATTATCATGGATTATAAAGCCTCTACTGAACAATGAAGAAAGTAAAGAAACATAGCAACTGATTATAAGTTTTGGTGAGAACAGAAAATAATTATCTGAGGACTTTGAGCAAATAAGCCAGAGCTGCAACTTTGAATGAATGGAGCGTTTGATGAGAAATGAGTGGTTAAAGCAGTGAGTCAAGGAGTGGTGAAATAACCTAATTCACATGCCTCAGATGAGCAAGGCACTGCAGAAGGAAGAGGTGGTCATGTTTGGAAAACCTGAATGTAGGCCAAGGAGGATGCCCACTTCCCCTCCTGGACCTGAGGAACAGGATCTTGAGATAGAAAAGAAAAACAGATTTGATTCTATTTGAAGAGAAGCAGTTTCCTCAAGAGACAGTTCAGTTTCAATAAAAACATAGATGTGAAGGGAACAAACAGAGAAAAGACTAAGAAATTAAAGAAGTTCACTGATTATGAATTTAGAGTTCAAAAGGACATATAGTAGGGATTTAAGAGTAAGGACTTGCTCTTTCTGAGACTGTGAGTTCAGATCAGAAATACATTGAGGTATGGGATAAAATGGACTAAGACAGCAAAAATCTCTCTTTTTTGTTGTTACTTTTTAAAAATGTATTTTTATTAATTTTAGAGAGGAAAGGAGAGGGAAAGAGATAAAAAAAAATCATTGATTGGCTGCCTCCTGGATACCCCCACTCCACACCAAGGATAGCTGCAACTCAGGCATTTTACTGGGAATCAAAGTGTGACTTTCTGGTTTATAGGTTGATGCTCAACCACTAAGCCACCCAGCCTGGCAGATGATCTCTTGAAGGGGCCATTACATATGGGAATGTGAGAGAGGCATTTAGTTTTGATGTCTAGGCAAGGTTAAACATTTAGACCTGACAGAAATACTTGGGAGTTTGGGAGCTGCTCATTGGGGTAAGAGTAATTGTCGATTCAATGATGCACTACTTTGTGCTATGTATTTTTTTGCCTGTTATATTCTTTTTTAAATTCTGCATGTATTCATGTCTGGTTTTCTCCTTAAGTAGATTCATGTTTTCTGCAAGAGGGGGGGATTCCTTCTTTTAAAGTTATCGTACTTGGTTAACCAAACTACAATATTTTACAAAGAGAAGATACTCAATATTGTTCATTAATTGATTTTTTTCAATTACTTGAGCCATAAGAGATTACATTATTTTTATTTTAAATTTATACTTAGCTGTGTATATACCAAAATAAAATAGGAGCCTAACAATCTCTGTTCTTAACCTTGATGTGATAATATTTTATGTTCAGGAAGGAATATCAGAATTTAGAGTTCAAAACAACATATAGTAGGGTTTTAAGAGAAGGAACTTTCTTCTATATGACAAGAAAAATCTCCACATCAGATTACACATTTAACTTGAAATAAACTATAAAGTGTATTGTAGGATATGCCATGTATATTTGTGTTTTTTTTCTTGCTTCTTTTGAATATTTATACAGTCCAAAGAAATTGGAAATTTGTAGTGAAACCAGTATTACTTGGAAATTATTTTCTTCTCTGCCAAATGGTTTATATCAGACTTTTGAGCAACTAAGGTACTGCAAGTAATTTTGTATAAATTTTATGCCACCAGATTATTCACAAATACAAAACATTCTTGGAGCTGAAAAGAAATGAGAAGGAAGGAACATGTGGTAAAATGGAAAAAGCATTTGTTTCATCACAGGAATAGAACTTGATACCCAGATCAGAAATAACCAACTTATAATCATGACTCTTTTCTTAATGTCCCTAGTAGCTTTTTGTTTCAGTTTTTGTCCCTGAATTATTTCTAACTAAAACTTTTGGAACTCTGTCCCTTTAACCTTTCCTGCACAAGGAACATAAACATTCAATGAACATAGCACAATAAATAGGTATAATGAATGAAAGTCTTAATATAAATATTCCTAGAATGATTTAACTATTAAATGTTAGCATGCACTGTTCCATGAGACAAATATTAATAAGGGCCTTTTAAAAACAGATTTGATCATTTTATAAACTTTATCAGAAAATCTGGGGTATTTTTAACATCTGTAATTTTGTTCTATTTTTTTAATATTAAAGTAGTATAATTATAAGTCTTAATGATTAACTTATCTTTTTACCCCCTCAAAAGAACTTAAACTATAATGTCCAATAATCATCCTTACCTTCAATATTTAATAACACTCTGTTATTGATTGCTTATAAAGTTTACTAAAATATGACACATAGCCTTATACTTCATGACTATCAAACGTATTATTTGATGGAATAGCCATGTTTCTATTCCTGAGGTACAAGAAAAAAGTGTTAATATCAACAACAGACACTATCTTAAAAGAATAACATTGTCTACAAATAATTGAATTATTGCTTTTTTAAAAAGTTGTCTTTACCCAGGACGGACAAAATAATTATCTTTCAGTCAAATTATAGTGAACTTTACCAAAGACCTTATTTCATAAGTACAGTAGTTTAGAAAATAAATTGTACAACTACTAGAAACTTCAACCCTTTTAAGCTTTATTACATCATTACACATTAAGATTAGCCATAAGCCAGACAGTTAATCTTATGTGTCTAATACATACATAAAACAAATGTTTTTTCTAGAAATAATACCTCCCCCTGCTGTCAATATTACTGCCCCTTAGAACTGAAAATCTATATTAAAAACCTTAGTGCACAAATAGCTACAAACCAGCTATGATTCTGTGAGCTTGAATTGAAAGTATCTCAATGAAGTGCCATGAGCATTTGACTATTCTCACTTTGCTTAGTGAATATTGACATGGATTTTTAAACTGTGAATAGCTTTGGAAAACTGAGGTTCTTTATTTTTCAAAAGAAAAATGCTTTTTCCTCACTTTAACAGACACTCATACAATTCAAAAGCAAGCAAAGCCATCAATCAAGATGAGCATTCAAAGCAGAGGGATTAGTACAAAATTGCTACTTATTAAATACTAGAGGCCTGGTGCATGAAATTCATGTATGGGGGCTGGAGGGCAGGTGTCCTTCAGCCCAGTCTGCTCCCTTCCAATGTGGGAACCCTACCTGGATTGGGCCTAAACAGGCAGTCAGACATCCCTCTCATAATCCAGGACTGCTGGCTCCCAACTGCTCACCTGCCTGCCTTCCTGATTGCCCCTAACTGCTTCTGCCAGCCTGATCACCCCCTAACCACTCCCTTGCCAGCCTAATTGATGCCTAACTGCTACCCTGCCAGCCTGTTTGCCCCTAACTGCCCTCCCCTATGGGCCTGGTCACCCCCAACTGCCCTCCTCTGCAGGCCTGAGTCCCCCACAACTGCCCTTCCCTGCAGGCTTGGTCACCCCCAACTTCCCTCCTCTGACAGCCTGGTCACCCCTAACTGCCCTCCCGCTCAGGCTTGATTGCCCACAACTGTCCTTCCTTGCAGGCCTAGTCCCTGCCAACTGCTCTCCCCTTCTGGCCATTTTGTGGTGGCCATCTTGTGTCCACATGGGGGCAAGATCTTTTGACTGCATGGGGGCAGTCATCTTGTGTGTTGGAGTGATGGTCAATCTGCATATTACTCTTTTTTTAAATATATTTTATTGATTTTTTTTACAGAAAGAAAGGAAGCGGAATAGAGAGTTAGAAACATTAATGAGATATCATTGATCAACTGCCTCCTGCACACCCCCTACTGGGGATTTGCCAGCAACAAAGGTACATGCCCTTGACGAGAATTGAACCTGGGACCTTCTAGTCCGCAGGCTGATGCTCTATCCACTAAGTCAAATTGATTTCGGCTTCATGTTACTCTTTTATTAGATAGGATAGAGTCCTGGTACATGGGTGGGAGCCAGCTGGTTTGCCCTGAAGGGTGTCCCAAATCAGAGTGAGCATTCCTTTGGGGTGTGGGGTTGCCTGGGTGAGAGGCCTGTGGTGGTTTGCAGGCTAGCTATGCCCACAGAGATCCAAGCAGAGGCCCTAGTATCTGGGATTTATTTATCTTCTATAATTGAAACTTTGTAGCTTGCAGTGGAACCAAGCCTTCTGCTTACAGAGCCATTGAAATTCTGTTTCCTTAAGCAGAGTCCTGGGTCTGCCAGGGTGTGTGGAAAGCTTGGTTTCCTCCATCGCCAGAGGCAATCCAATCCTCCCTTCTGCTCTCTCTGTAGCTGTAGCCATCAGGCCAGCATACTCGCTCTGATTGGCTGGTGGGCATGGCTGGTGGGTGTAGTGAAGGTATGGCCAATTTGCATATTACTCTTTTATTAGATAGGAATAGAGGCTTAGTGCAGACAATCATGCGGGTAGAGTCCTTAGGGCCTACCCACCTGCAATAAGGGCATTTTCTGAGAGTTCAAATGCCACCTCTGCCCCACGGCTGTCAGACCATTGGGATCACCAGTTCATCCCTGGCTGCTGGGGGGATCAGGAGTGCAGGAAAGCAGGCACCGGCAACTTCACCTCCATGCACATGTGCTGGAGGAATGCGCTGTCCTCTTGGGGCCGCTCACATGGGCACTGCCTCTGCTGCTGGGGCTTGAGGTGCTGATGGAAGCTGTAGGGCACACCCATGATCTACCTTCCCTGGTTTGAGTGGCCCTGAGCAAGCAGCATATTCCATCAGCAGCCAGCCAAGCACAGGCACATTGAGGTGAAGTCACCGGTGCCTGCTTCCCACAGGCCTGATCCATCAGAGCCTGCAGGCTGGGGGCAGAGACCAAGAGGTCATCCATTCAGCCTGCTCTCCAATCCCCAGCCCCACCCTCCCCCGTTTGTGGGCCAGTTGGGAGGGACCAAGAGGTGCTCAATGCATCTCATGGTGATCAGTCATTTGCTCATCATGATCATTATGGACACTGGCTTTTATATATACTGTATAGATAATTTATTATATTTTAGAATGACTCTCTGAAAGCACTGCTAATATGTGCACAAGATTAAATGTGAATAATCTTTGGGATGTTGATTAAAAAAAAGAATGTTACCTGACTTTCTTTCAATATATATGTTCATGCAGAATAATTCCCTTTAGCACCATCTCTGAGATAGGTACCATTTTTCCCTCTTTACAATTGAGAAGTGCATTGATAAAAGAGTTGTAGTAACCTTTCCAAAGCCACACAGCTGATAAGAGCGAAGTTCGATCACCACCAGTTAAGCCCTCCTGGCTCCTGATGTCCCTGCTTCTTTGTCACTATGCTGAGCATTCCTGTAATCTAAAAATGAGTCACCCTGTCAGAACATGAAGTCCTGGGATAAACAGAGAACCTAGTGAACCAAATTGTGAAGATTAGCTTTTCGTTGCAGGATGTTAGAGAGTGAGGCTATTGACACATTTTTATGTGTTACAATATGTTTCTTCTTCAGGCCTGTCAACAAGAGTGTTATCTGAAGTCAGCAGTTCAAGCCCTGCACAGAGCCAGTGAAAGAAAACCTGCGCTGTATAAACATGCCTGCTTCACAGACTCTGTTTGACAGTATTTATTTAAAAGTGACCTCTGCCAGAAATATAGCAGGCCTCGCTCAATGATAGGAAACTCAACATTTAACAGGGTTGTTCCACTCATCTCAAAAAAGTTAAGACAGTCTCTTCAGCTGTTCCCAATAAATCAAATTTCTCACTTATGTAAATTGTCTTGATTGTCTATGCATTTATTTTTCTTATCATGTCTATACATTAGAATGAACACTTTTAACAACAATAAAGATAAAAATAAGTTAAAAATAAGATACAAAATATATATATGCATATATATATTTAAATTTCAGAGAGGAAAGAAGAAGAGAGAGAGATAGAAACACCCAATGATGAGAGAGAATCATCAGATGCCTCCTATATGCCCTCCACAGGGGATTGAGCCCAAAACCCAGGCAAAACCCAGGCATGTGTCCTAATCAGGAATCTAACAGTGACCTCCTGGTTCATAGGATGACGCTCAACCACTGAGCCACACGACTGAGCCACACTAACCAGCATGGACACTTCTTATTTTTAATAGAATTCAAAATATGTCCTTTATATATTGATATGTAACACACTAGTCCAGTTCTTAGTGGAAAAGCTAGTACAACCATTTCATCATATATCACTATTTTGAGGAGGAGTTTGATTAGGTCTGACTAGGTAGGTTGATACCAAAGGACATTGGTTGGGAATACATATCCAGTTAATGTGGTCTGTTCTGGAGGGTAGAGAAAGCTTTAGTGAAATCCTGTTACCTTGCTGGAGACAGGTGGGAACTTGGGTTCAGCCGGGTGCTTTTTTCTTTTTATGTGGTTTCATAATCTCAGACTTCCCACAGGGAATTCCCAGTTGCAAGAGGAAATGCTTCAAGAGATTTAGGCAGAAAGATGAATGCCTTACCTATCTTGCAATTGTAATTAAATGGCTATTAATTCACTCTTTAATTTCTATTATCCTGCTATATACTACACAGACCACAGAATTGGGAACATATTTAATTTTATTCCTTTGTGTCCCAAGTACGTATCACAGTGTTTATCACACAATGATAATAAATATCTGATGAATGAAAGAAAGAATGAATGAATTCAATATAAATGTTTTAACAATAGTAGTAGAAAAGTATGGCATCATCTACTGATTGTTCTTTATCAGGGTCATTTTGAGATAGTATGAATCAGTTGTTAATTTTTTTGTGATAGAAATATTAGTTTATTGAACCTGATTTATGACAGTTATTTTACAAAAGGCATCTCATTTAGTCATAATAATAAACCTGATGATAGATATTACTTACATTTTATAAATAAGAAAACTGTAACTCAGAAGGTTAAAGTGACTTGTCTAAAATCATAGAGCTATTCAAAATAACAAATTCTAGAGTTCTAACTGGGTATGAGATTATGGGTGTATATTAGAGGTGGGTTTTAACATTATATATCCAAGTCAAGTGTACATGCTACAGGCATTATTTTCTACACCTACAACAGTCCTCTGCAACAAGGACCCAAATCACTCATTCTGGAAGCTTTTTAATATCCTTGGCTATTGGAAAAGTAATAGATAGTCTCTATGGGGCAGTTAAAAGAGGCTTCAAAAAGTCTCAAGATATAATGAGGTATCCATGTGGTAGACATTCCCCAAGGCAACTTTCAGTAGAAAACCACATCCAGAGAGAAGGCACGAAGAGCCCAATAGCCCAAATGATTTATCCTTAATATAATTCAAAATCTGGCTTATTATACATTGTTGAAAAACACGCTAGTCCCTTAGTTGGTAACAAATTATTTGCAGACACTGGCTATCGCCTCCAAGTTTGCTAGCACAGCCAACCATAGTGTCAAGCAATTATTGATGTTAATTCTGCTACTCTGTCTCTCATCCCCTGCTCTGACCTTCTCTTCAGATCATGCCTCATCCCTGCTGCTCATTCTAATCCCCAGCTTCCTAGCCCAGGTCAACATCCCCCACAATAAGGAGTGACTGCATCCTGCTTCTCATTTTCTTCCAGTGGCATTATTATGTTGTAAAATTGATGTTCTTCTTTCATCTAGCCATCCTTTTGATTATCAAAAGCCTATTTTAGATGTGAAAAATTATTGACTGTTTCTTCATGTTTTCATTCTTATTATAATTCTACACCTCTGTCAGGCTATGTGGATATTTCTTTCTGAATAGAGAAAAGGTTTTACACAATATAATAAGAGAAAGCAAATCATTATCATTCCAAGATACTGTCTGGTTCTATGTATATCATCCTTGGCATAGCTTGACAAATAGAAGCTCTGAATGTTATTTTATCCCTTGACTGACATCTGCTTAGCAATATTTTGTTAAAATCCCCTTAAATTTCTACACTTTGAGTTAATCAAACTACACATCAATGTCACATTTTCTTTTGAATAAAATAACCCTAACCCCTTTTACTCTTTACTACCCTCCAACCCCCTTCCCTCTCCTATCCATCATACAGTTATCTGTGTCTGAGTTTTCCTTGTTTGTTTTTCTTATTTGTTACTCTCTGTTTTACTTCCCACATATGAGTATAATCATATGATTCTTAATTTTTTTCAGACTTATTTCACTTAACCTGATATTCTCAAGATTTATCCATGTAATTGCAGATAACATATTTCATTTTTTCATATCTTCTTTATCAATCATCTATTGAAGTACATTTCAGCTGTTAACCATAAGACCGAGCAATTCCTCTTCTGGGTATATACCTGAAAATTTTGAAAATATTTGTTTGCAAAGATATATGCAACTCTATGTTTATTGCAGCACTATTCATGATGGTCAAAACATAGAAGCAACTAGAATTTTTTAAGCAAAAGAATGATATGATTGGATTTATCTTTAAATACAAATCATTTGGGACATTTGGAAAGACTGGGTTAAAGAGGAATAGGAGTGAAATTTGATGATGAATCAGAGATTATTGTTTTGGTCCATATAATAAATAATGGCTGTTTGGAAGAGGTAGTTGGGTAGAATTTCAGATGGACTAGATCTGTTTCTCCTCCAAACTCCCATAAAATTCTTTTTATACTCCTGCCTTGCACACAATAATCTTGTCTGCCAGTTTTAGACTCTTGATAGCAGGGACAAACCCAAGTCTCTGATTTCCCCCTGGTTTCTGGACACTTGAAATCAGGTAGTCAGTGATAACTTCACTTAATCAAAGTAAACAAAATTATAATATTCTCCTTGTGCACCTCTACTTTTACATAATATGGAATACCACATTTGGATAGCGTAAATTTAGAGCAAAATACTTATTATCTTTTAAGCCTTAGATTGTATAAGATGTTTTTAAAATTTTGGCTTGATTTTTCTTTTCTCTTAAAATATTGCCAAGTGTGAAGTTAAAATCTACTTTTGAGCTAAACCAGGACAAATAAAGCTTGGAGCAATTTTTAAGATGAGGGAAAAATATATATTTTTTTGCTGTCTCATAACTCAAAAATAACTGAACCAAGTTAATTTACTTTTTCTAAAGTGGGGGTTTCAGGGAGGAATGGTAGAGACAGATGTGGAACAAATGAAAAAAAAATCTCTCATAAGACTAAGGTGGTAAAGTTTCAAATCTAAACAAATTTGTTGGAATGTTGTAAACAAGTAAACATAAAGTTGAAATTTAAATTTCTTTCACTGTTTGAAGGAAATCTTCTGCAGTTTGACATCAAAGGTCTTAAATTGAAATAAATATGTTTGGGATTTTAAAGGAAGAATATTTCAGGGAAACCTGCTTGAGAAAGACATGAACATGTCTAATATACCCTAGGCAAGGTGAGATAATGGGAACATACTGTGGAAAAATAAATATGAGAAAATCAGAGGTTAAATTTAATTATATATATTTATGCTCATATTTTTTCTCTTCTGATTATAACTTTTCATTGTATTTCATATCCCCTTCCCAATATACCTATCATATACAGTAAGGTGGTTTTGTCCTCTAGAATCCTCAATAAGCATAAAAAAAAATGAAGTCTTACAGTGTCCTCCAAACAATGGCATCAGATACAAATTAATGACTCAAAGAAATTAGGAAAATGTTTAAATTCTTTGAAAGTAAACATTTCTAAATAGTGCATGAGTTAAAGAGGAAGTATCTCAGAGGAAAAATATCTGAATCACAAAGTGGATTATGAAATTAATATAAAATGTAAACCTAAAAAGATTTATAAATAAGTTCTTTGCAATCTAGGACAAGGCAAACAGTTTTAAAGCTGACACCAAAAACATGATTCCTAAAAGAATAATTTATAAAATTGGGCCTTATCACAATTTGAAACTAGCTTTGTGAAACATTTGTTGAGTGTGAAAAGATGAGCTAGAGTTGGAGAATATACTTGCAGACCATATATATGGCAAAAGACTACTATCTAAAAATACAAAGAGCTCTCAAAATTCAACAGTGAAAAAAACATTCTATTAGGAAATAGGCAAATATATGAAAAGAGCCCATCAAATAATATACACAAATGGTAAAATAGCAAATAAAAAGATTTTCAACATAATTAACCATTAGGAAAATGCAAATTAAAACTACCATGAGATACTACCACATGCATATCAGAATGATTAAACAAACAACAATGACAACACTAAATGCTGGTGAAGATGCCAAAAAAACCTGAGTTACATATTTCTTGTGGAAATATAATGGCTTCTGTGGAAAGCAGTTTGGTAATTTTATTCCAGGCACTTATACTACATAAATGAAAATTTATGTTCATACAAAAACCTGCTTACAAATGTTTACAGCAGCTTTATTTGTAATAGCCCTGACCTAGAAACAATGCAGATATCTTTCAATGGACAAGTGGTTAAACTGCAGTGTCTTTATAGCACAGAATGCTACTAAGCAACAAAAGGGAATGACTATTGATAGTCAGCTACCTAAATCAATCTTCACAAAATTATTCTGAGTGAAAAAAGGCAATCCAAAAAGATTACATCTTATATAATAAAATCCCAATATGCAAATAGATTGAACGGTGGACTGACCGGTCCTGTGATGAGGACTGACCATCAGGGGCCAGACACTCAATGCAGGAGCTCCTCCCTGGTGGTTAGTGTGCTCCCACAGGGGCAGCACTGCTCAGCCAAAAGCCAAGCTCATGGCTGGTGATTGCAGCAGTGGTAACAGGAACCTCTTCCACTTCCATGATAGCACCTAAGGACATGCTCCCCTGCCCCCCTCAAGGGGTTCCAGACTGTAAAAGGGCTCAGGCTGGGATGAGGGCCCACCCCTCTCCATCCCCAGTGCATGAATGACGCACACCAGTCCTCTAGTATTGTATAATTTTATTGTTATATCATTCTTGAAATGACAAAATTACAGAAATGAACATTAGATTAGTGATCTACAGGGATTAAAGAAAGAGATGCGAGAAGGAAATAAATGCGGCTATAAATCTGTACCATGAGGGATCCTGATAAAATGTTCTGCATCTTGACTTCATCAATATCAATAACCTGGTTGTAATAGTGAAATATATATATTTCAGAGAGGAAGGGAGAGGGAGAGAGAAATAGAAACATCAATGTGAAAGAGAATCACTGATTGATCAGGTGCCTCCTACATGTCCCCCACTGGGAATCATGCCCACAACCTGGGCATGTGCCTTGACCAGAATCAAAATTGGGACCCTTCAGTCCACAGGCCAATGTTCTATCCACTAAGCCAAACAGACCAGGTCATGCACTATGTTTTTCAAGACGTTATCATTGGAGGACACCGAGCAAAGAGCATGTAGGATATCTCTGTGTTATTTCTTTTTTTTTAATATATATTTTATTAATTTTTTTTACAGAGAGGAAGGGAGAGGGATAGAGAGTTAGAAACCTCCATGAGAAAGAGACATCCATCAGCTGCCTTCTGCATACCCCTACTGGGAATGTGCCCACAACCAAAGTACATGCCCTTGACCAGAATTGAACCTGGGACCTTTCAATCTGTAGGCTGATGGCTTTTTTCACTGAGCCAAACCGGTTTCGGCATGTGTTATTTCTTATAATTGCATGTCAATGTAGTTATCTCAAAATAAAAAAAAAGTTCAATTTAAAAAACTATAAATATAGTTATTATTTTAATTTTAAAATAAAGCAGCTGAGACAGAATGAGTTTAATGAGTTTGCTCATTGCTAGAGGATTATTGTATGGCAGAACTGAGATTTGAACCACCTGGGTTTTGGTAGTAGAATCCTTAATTTTTTTTTCTGGCTCTCTATGTGGCCCACAGTTACTACTGAGCTTTTAATTATCCAAATTACATTTTTCAAAAGAATCTTTTAACATTCTAAGATAAGCAAAATTGAACAAGTCCTAAGCATTTTTATCCATATTTCAGCACAAATTATTTTATACATCACATTAAAGGCCAATATTCAAACTCTCATAAATAATAATTATTATCATTATCATACATTAAAATACATATACAAAATTAATTTTTATAAACTAAATTTAAGTGTCCATTTTGATTCAAATTGTGTGCAAAGGCTTATAAAAACTACTTGTATATTTATAAGAGCTATTAAATGGAGAAAATATAGCAACCACATGTGTTTATTGTAAGAAGGGAATGACAAATGTTACATAAAACACCTGGCAGCTCCTGGGTCAATGCACGTGATTAGGCAGTGATAGAAGCAGTGAATGTTGGAATCATGACTGTTAGTGAACATGATGAGTTTTGTTAATGGAAAGAGAGGAGAAAAACTGTTTTCAGTAGAAAATCTTTTGACTTGTGCTTTATAAATTGTGACAGGTTCTCTATAGTCAGTACATCATTAACTCCAGAAAATGACATAGATACATCTCAAGTTTACAGATAAGGAATGAGCATTTGTCCCAAATTAGCAAGACATTAAGTGAGTTAAAGCATGCATAAAGGGTGCCCAGGAGCTCCTGACACAAAGAAACTGTTCAGTGTCAGCTCTTATTAACATTGCTCTTGCTACTCTGTAGTGAAGATTACAACATGTTCTATCAGACACAGAGAACATTCTACACTATAGGTCATTATAAATAAACAGTGCTTTGCATTTTGTACTGCTAAGAATAGTAAATATCTATGCACAAGTAGAAGCGCCTGAGTAAATGCCCTTTAAGCTTCTTTAGTAAGTAGGGTAAAGAAAGACAGCAGAAAAGAAATGCTGCTGCTTAGCAGAGAGCAACCCTGACATACTGCATTATTACTGGGATTAACATCACCAGCCTATGATACATAAATGGCTTGTTTTTCATCTGAGAAGGTAAATTTCTAGGTGACTTAAAACAGGTATCCTTCAAGGAGATTGGGGACAAAATAAAGTTGATAGCATTTATATAAAATTTACTATCACTAAAAAGTTCTAATTAATTTCACTAAGTTAAGGGCCACACCATAAATGGTCATGGAGACTTAGAGATTAAAAATAAACTCTCTTCTCTCTTGAGATGATCGTGGGTGCAGAGGAAAAAACATCATAGAAACAAATAACCTTATGTAATGTGGCAATTATACTGAAACTAGAGGCCTGGTGTACAAAATTCATACATGGGGGAGTGTGTCCCTCAGCCTAGCCTACACCCTCTCCAATCTGGGACCCTTTGAGGGATGTCCTACTGTCCAGGCAGTCAAACATCCCTCACAATCCAGGACTGCTGGCTCCTAAATGCTTGCCTGCCTGCCTTCCTGATTGCCCCTAACTGCTTCTGCCTGCCAGCCTGATCACCCCCTAACCACTCCCTTGCCAGCCTTATTGATGCTTAACTGCTCCCCTGTCAGCCTGTTTGCCTCTAACTACCCTCCCCTGTAGGCCAGGTCACCTCTACCTATCCTCCCCTGCAGGCCTGGGTCACCCTAACTCCCCTTCCCTGCAGGCCTGATCTCTCCCAACTGCCCGCCCCAGCTGGGCATCTTGTGGAAGCCATCTTGTGTCCACATGGGGGCAGTCATCTTTGACCACATGGGAGCAGCCATCTTGTGTGTTGGAGTGATGGTCAATTTGCATATCATTCATTTATTAGATAGGATTAGATAGGATAGAGGCTTAGTGCATGGGTGGGGGCCAGCTGGTTTGCCTTGAAGGGTGTCCAGTATCAGGGTGAGGGTTCCCTTAGGGTGTGAGGTGGCCTTGGCGAGGGGCCTGTGGAGGTTTTCAGCCTGGCCATGCCCTCCGGCAACCCAAGCTGAGGCCCTGGTATCTGGGATTTATTTATCTCCTATAGTTGAAACTTTGTAGCCTTGAGTGGAGCCAAGTGTCCTGCTTGTGGCTGCAGCCATTTTTGTTGGAATTTATTACACTGAAGAAAGATGAATAATATTCCCTAATATTAAAAACACTGATTTGACTTGCAAAGTTTACATTTGAAAATGATCCAACATTCATTTCATCTCTACATATTATTAATAAGAATTATAACATGAATGCAAAACTTCCATTGTCTGATGTTTTTCAAAGTAGACCATTATTACCTAGAATTAGCATAGTAACAAATGCATAAGAACATTTGCTGCTGATTGTTTTAAGTAGACATTTTTCTTATGTTTATGTACATCTCTGTAAAGTTTAAGTTCTGCCCATGCCACAAGAATTTCATTTTTACAAGGCATTTTCATCACTTGGAAATGTCACTACTCTTTGCAATGAAAAGAATATGATACCTTTCTCCAATCACTGTTACACTGAGCAGGTTTTTACATTTTTCCTCCTCAATTTTACACATCAAGTACCATTTTATTATACAATTATTATTATGTGATAATTTAAATAACTATCTGAAAAAATTATAGACTTGGGATGGAATAGTCTTCCAATGAAAGAATGTTATCTCTATGGAAGGAAATATTCTAATTTGAACCTGACACAGTGCAATAGAAAATGAGCATTACATTTATGAAATTTCAAAACAATAAAAAAATGGAAAGGCAAAAATGTATAAAAATATTTTTAAATAACAAACCAGTTAACACTGTAAAAGAAGAATTTGCAAAGTAAACAAAAAATTGTATTCTGTTCTCCTTCCATCACCACTTACAAGTTAATGTGAGCTCCACTGGCCCTCTAGTGGTGATGTGTTACAGTTACAGATTCTTAACACAGGATTAAAAAGCTATCTTCTTTTGGACTATCAAAGTGAAACATGTTCCTGTTAATGCCAAATTCTAGGAATATATTTTTAAATCTCTGTGTGGGATGTAAGTAGAAAAATTTCCCTCAGCTAGTGTGGGGTTTCTTCTTGTACCCCTCAATAAAAGATATGTCAAGTGAGCTGACAAATCTGGATATCACATTATACAGCATAATAACACAGTACTTTTGCCACAGAAAATTTTCCAAAAGGTTGCAGATGAGTCAGAGCAAAAAGTTCTGCAAGAGCCGTCACATATCTCTCTATTGCACCTTAATTCTTTTAGCAAATCTCCTCTTATGGACCTCTGGCATTTTCTTCCAAAGTTCGTTCAATTGTTTTCATGCTTCTAAAATGTACAGAAATGACTAAGGTTTCAGGCTGAAAGCCAAGTGCAGTCACTTTCCTCATTACTTTTTTCCTACCAAAGCTTCCTGATTTTTCTGAACAGAATTGCTCCTGTAAAAACTCTCACAACATTAAATGTATTACAAAGAATAGATTTTACTCCATCTAGAGAACATCATTTGGTTCTTGGCCAAAACAAGGAGTATTTCATAAGGAGGACTTTGCTACACTTCCTTGGTGCTAAGGAAAGGCTCAATGCATTCATTTTTTCTTTCTTTTCCATGACTAGGTTGTTTTTATTTACTTATTTTTAATTTATCTTTATTGTTGAAAGTATTACAGTTGTCCCCT